>WNWK01023356.1:0-31205 GCA_009830355.1 Cherax destructor
GGACTGGTCTCAGGATAGGATGAGGGAAAAGTCATCGTCACCGGCCACGGGTAAATAACATATAAATTAGGGTTAAGATTACCATCTTACTTTGTAGAAAAGCTTTTAATAAAGATGCATGGAACGCAAGTAGTTTACGAGGTTCTCATCATTGCTGAGGGTCTCACCTGGGCAGTGACCTCAATGAAGGAAAACACATTTATCATCACTCAGTCCAAGGCTGTCTTTCCGGGTGTACACGGACATCACGATCCACATCGAACCACCACATCCCGACCCATCCTTCAGCTGGACAGATACCTAAAGTCGGTGCCGGATTAGCCAGGCTGTGGTTCGTACGTTGGACTGCGTGCGGCCAGCAGTAACAGCCTCGTTGATCAGACCCTGATCCACCGGGAGGCATGGTCGTGGACAGGACCGCGGGGGCGTTGATCCCAGGAATACCCTCCAGGTAGACTCCAGGTAGGTAGGGGGGAGGCACCTACGGTTTTCAAGCTTGTCTGACTAACTTTCCTGAATCCCTTCACAGATATCTGCTTATTGTTTGTTACGTAGTATTTTAAAGGTAACTGCTGCTATTGTTGTTCCAAAACTGTTTCACAAGTTACTCCGACAGTGGCACTTACTGCTCTCCCTCTTGCATGTGGATATGACACTCCTGAAGCTGGAGTACTTCCTCTTAACTCTTCTGCAGGAGATCTTGGCACTCTTGAAATTGCAAAACTTCCTACTGCTTCAGGACCAGTTGGCACTCCGGACGTTGTGGCTTCGTGTATGTGTAGCACAATAATTCTTGTTTGCGTAGCACAATAATTCTTGTTTGTATAGCACAATAATTCTTGTTTGTATAGCACAATAATTCTTTTGTGTAGCACAATAATTCTTGTTTGCGTAGCACAATAATTCTTGTTTGTATAGCACAATAATTCTTGTTTGTATAGCACAATAATTCTTGTTTGTATAGCACAATAATTCTTGTTTGTGTAGCCATAATTTATGTTTGAGTAGTACCATAATTCTTTAAGAATTGATCGGGGTTTAGGTTTTTCCTGTATATTAAATTATATTTTAAATTTTAAGTACGTCTGCCCATGAAGCCTCGAAACAGTGTTGTTATTGTTGTAGCCCTCAACCTCACTTGTATCATGTAGCACTGTAGCCGTGAGCCAGTCTTGTAGCCTTGCATCGTGTTGTGCTGTAGCCTTAACTTGTCTAGTTGTTTGGGCAGTAGCCGTCAGCCAGTTCTGATACCCAAGGTACTGTAGTTGGGCATTGTTCTTACTTTATACTACTAGGGTAATTTTCTTCCAAAGTAATGTCTTCCCTACTTAAATAATCTGGTTTAAGTAAACCGAGTAGGAGATTTGTTTCATTACGAAATAATTTCATTGATTATGGTTTGATAATTTTTATTTAATATGCCAATTAGATAACAACTGCGAGACTAATTAATTTCAACTTAAGAGTCGAATAGACTGCTTGGAACAGCTTCGAGTTTCTGTAAGACATATGATTATGATTTCTACGAGCCCAGATGGCAGCTATGACTTCCCTGTCAGTTTACAAATGCAATTAACAGTTACGAGACTCTGGCTGTTTCAAGTTCAATTGGCAATTGCTATTTCAGTGAGAGAAAGACGTTCATTTGGCAGATATAATTCTGTTGTAAGACATAAGCCCAGCGGAAATTTATGAGTGCCTTGAGGACACTTGAGTTACAGCTGAGAGAAGAATGAGTTCAGCTGAGAACTTCCTCAGTACCGTTGAGACCTGTAACATACGAAGGTTCGGTAATGTTAACAGGTTCAGTAGCATGAATGAATTCAGTAGAGTGTGTGAGCACAGTAACATACCTGGGGTAGCTCACACCTGCTCTGTTTCCTAACACCTTACTTAACACTTTTACAAGTAACATTTACCAAGTGAAAGTCATAACCAGCATCACATCCCTCTCGATCTCCAGTTAAAAAATAATCTAATTAAGTGATTCCTTGATTCATTATCAATATTTATAATGTTTTTATCTCAGTACTTTATGATCACCTCACATCAGTCGACTCACAAATATATGAAGAAGTAAACATTACATTGTATGGAGTCAAAAACATTACAAGTCGTGAAATTAAATGAAGACTTGTAAGAAAATTAATTTAATGTACATTATATTCATTATTTGCTCATAATATTATGTAAAACATGAAAGGTTTAACTGAACATTAAAAACTGTTTACTGAACTGGCACAATAAAGAAGAAAAACTTTATACTCCATTGTAAAGGTTTATTTTGGTTTCCAAGCCAACAGTAAATGGAAAAAAACTTGGTAGAAACAGGTGGAGCAGATGGCACTGTGGGGACGAGTTCATCTGATGTGCCTCTTAGGCGAGGGAGTAGGTGCCAAGGTGCCACCAGGAGGAGGAGCAGAGAGAAAAATGCAAGAGAAGGAAGGAGAGTAGTAAGAAAGATGGAAATGGCAGTCCATTGTGAGGTGGAAGATGTGTGTGTGTGTATGAGTGTGTGTGTGTGTGTGCGTATGAGTGTGTGTGTGTGTGTGTATGAGTGTGTGTGTGTGTGTGTGTGTAGTGTGTGTGTGTGTGTGTGTGTGTATGAGTGTGTGTGTGTGTGTACTCACCTAATTGTGGTTGCAGGGTCGAGACTCAGCTGTGTGTGTATGTGTGTGTGTCTTGAGCATCCTCAGCTTCAGATGCTCATCTCAAGGGTTCATGATGCTTGTAGTGTCGCTGTGGGCATCACCTGACCTGCTTCTCCTCTTTCATATATATATATATATATATATATATATATATATATATATATATATATATATATATATATATATATATATATATATATATATATATATATATATATAATGGCGCCGAATAGGTAAAATTGGTCATTTAGCAAGAACTCATTTAAAATTAAGTACTTTCTAAAATAATTTTCCCTTATACGCTTAAAGATATATATATGCATTTATGTTAATGTAAAATTAATAATTTTGTACCAAAAGCACCTTAGAAAACTTACCTAACCTTATTATAACAATCGCAATTTAATTTAGCCTAATCCAATTAAATATATTTTAGATAAATTTACAATAATTTAATAATAAACAAACACAATGAAATATATTTTTTCGTTAGGTTCCGAATGATTTTTGCGAAATTACTGCATACGCAAATTTTTGTTTGCCTCATTCTTCAAGAAGAGCGATGGTATTTAGCCCAAATCGGAAGTTTCTACCTATTGGGCACGACATATATATAATTCTCAAGCAAGGATTAAAATTCTGTACTAGAACGTAGAGGATGTCCCTCACCGCACCACTACTACCACTTGAAACACAACACTTGCCACCTGCCATATCGTCTGCCACCTGCCATATCGTCTGCCACCTGCCGCTCACGACACAAACTACGACTTAACAGGTTTGTATTCCTAGTGAATCAATGGTCTGAAACTGAGCGGACGTGACTAGCATAGATCCAGCGACCCCTGGAGACGGTGGTGTAACAGTGGGGTTGCTTTGTTGGTGGTGGTAGTGGTGGTGGTGGTAGTGGTGGTGGTGGTAGTGGTGGTGGTGGTAGTGGTGGTGGTGGTGGTAATGGTGGTGGTGGTAATGGTGGTGGTGGTAGTGGTGGTGGTAGTGGTAGTGGTGGTGGTGGTAGTGGTGGTGGTGGTGGTAGTGGTGGTGGTGGTAGTGGTGGTGGTGGTGGTAGTGGTGGTGGTGGTGGCGGTAGTGGTGGTGGTGGTGGTAGGTGTGGTGGTGGTAGTGGTAGTGGTGGTGGCGGTGTTGCGTGAAGGTTCTTTCGTAGATTGGGTAATGAACAGACGAGTTTGGGATGGTAACTTGGTATATTAGACAGGATGGAATCTCAAGAGCCGTAAGCCTGGTCTATCCCTACACGGTGTCTCGATGGTAACTGAGGCACTACCCCGAGCAGGGCTCATAGCGTTCAAAGTATTGACCTTTGACATGGGTGACCTTTGACATTGGGCTAACGGTTGCATCGGTTGGTCACGTGAGCAGAAACGGTTATACCCTATGAATTCTCACTGAGCTTACAGTGACAGCTCGGCTACGGTACGTATGTCGTCTCGACATACCTCTATACAAACTAAAGACAACAGGCGTACGACTCTGAGCTGATTCTATACAATATCAAAGTACACAACAGATGAATATTATACTTCACATGGATCTATCGTGATGGAAAACAATCTACTTTACTATATGATATATCATGATACATAAGGAATTAAATAACTAAATGAGCTCATTTCTAGAAAATCATGATAAAAGAGAAAGAAAATTAATTTATGTCGATCGATCGAATTTGTCTTCATGTGATCTACGAATTCTGAGGAAATATATTTACAAGAAGGTAAAGTGATTAACAGACAAGGTAGATCTGGTGCACTCAAATCTATACTGTTAATTCTCAGAACTCGGAGAGAACTTGAACACGAAAATCTTACTAGATGCTGGAAATCTGATAACAAAACACACAGTCAATAATTCAGTTCTAAACTGGATTTTCTAATTTTCTATCTTTAGCTCACGACTTATGATCACTTTCCTACTGAAGGAATGAACAAGCTCGGTGGAGTGGATGGTAGTGGTGGTGGTGGTGGTAGTGGTGGTGGTAGTGGTGGTGGTAGTGGTGGTGGTAGTGGTGGTGGTAGTGGTGGTGGTAGTGGTGGTGGTAGTGGTGGTGGTAGTGGTGGTGGTAGTGGTGGTGGTAGTGGTGGTGGTAGTGGTGGTGGTAGTGGTGGTGGTAGTGGTGGTGGTGGTAGTAGTGGTGGTAGTGGTGGTGGTAGTGGTGGTGGTAGTGGTGGTGGTGGTAGTGGTGGTGGTAGTGGTGGTGGTAGTGGTGGTGGTAGTGGTGGTGGTAGTGGTGGTGGTAGTGGTGGTGGTGGTAGTGGTGTTGGTGGTAGTGTACGGGTTGTACTTATAACGGCGGCATCACGGCTGTTCACGTGATTTCCAACCTCTGCCCATGTGATCTGGCATCAGCCAATGATAGGCCTGCCTTTTGAATGCCTCAGCGCCAGGCGGCCTAGTGTTCAGTTACCACCCAGACTCAGTGCAGGACAGACACACAGGCATAGGCTCTCAGCTCCCATATATCCAACGCCTCATTAAACGCTACCAAAACCCAAGCTCATCGTCTGTTAATATTACCAAATCTATGAAAAGAACCCCACAACACAAATGGTGACAGCTTGTGGGCCTAGATTTTGTGTAATCTGAGCAGATTTAACGAGAAGAGGAAGAGCCGGTGTTCAGTGCCTCCAGCGTCAATATCAACCGTCGCCAGCGACTCACCTTCCCTCACCCGTGACGTCACCCATCCAAGACTCTTCTGAAGCAGTGTCTCCAGTCTTCTGGCTTCTAATTGCAAGTAAACCTCCGAAGAGTTGATCTGGGTTTTGCAATTAAGCCAACAAGTAAGCCAGTTTATGGGAAGAGCCTAAGCCAGCCTACAGTCATCCAGTGTCTCCTGCCATCCACCCAATTCTTCACTGCTGTGTGCAAGTAAGAATTCAGTTTACCAGTCCTAAGAGCTAAGCCAGCTTCTTCAGGAAAGCCAGTTATACAAGTAAGCCAGTCGTTTCTTCAGCAAGCCAGTTCCTTGCAGTTTTGTCTCCAATCGCTCTGTGCTACAAGTTGGACGCTTGTCAGAGTGATCTTCACCATTCCTGTGGCTTATTGTACAAAAAGCCACCTGGGTTAGTAGTCCCAAGGCCGTGAGAACTAGTGTACTGGCCGAACCCCGTGACGTCATCGCCCACCGCCAGCGAGTCAGGCAGCAGTGACGTCATCCACGTGCGCGCCACTCACCACCCGCGCTAGTGTAAACAAAGATACCACCTGCTCACACTTCTACTACCAGCCAATACTTTGTGGTATTTTCTACCCTATCTGGGGTACCAGCAGCATTGTTTCGGCTCACATAGCAAGTCGAGAGTGTCTTCCTTCATCCCAGAGCGCCAACGTAAAAGCTTGCTGTGTGAGTTCTTCGGAAAGCGCATTTCTACAAGACTCAGCAGTCAACGACCAGGAATATATTCTCTCCACCTACACTCGTCGTTCATTCATCATTAGACTCTATTCTATTATAGACATTCGTGTGTGTGAGACATTTAAGCAGTGAATTTTCTTAGTGACATTTAAAGACTTGTGTTTCAGTTTCGTGTAAATTTATTTCGAATACTTTTCAGTATTCAATGTGCTTCGTGTCTCATTTTTATCTATGTTCCTTGTGTAAACTCGTACACATGCAGTAAGTACTTGTGTATAAATTTTCTTGTCCTTGAGTGCAGTATTTGATTTATTCGTTATTATTGCAGTGTGCATTAAGTCCCTGTCCCTTCATTTTTTTTCCCCAGTGCATTCCCTTGTGTTTTTATGCAGTGTCTGTGAATAGTTCCATATTGTTTATGCCCCAGTGTTCCTAGTTGCATATTTCATTTTCCTGTGTTCCATTCAGTGTGTCCCATTTATTTTTGTGCCAGTATCTCACCTGTTTTAGTTCAACAGACAGTTTATATTTTTGTGTCAACCTGTGCCTCATTTTTTTTTTAATTTTTTGCAGAACCTGTTCATTGAATATATATTTTGTCTGAAGCAGCAAGAACTATCTCTCTATACATGTTTTTAAATGCAAGATCTTATTGCATAAACTATCACATTCACTGACTGAATCTTGTGTTGTGTATTCTCCTGCAAAACTGTAAGTTTTTTTTTCAACCCTTATTTCAATTTGTGTATTATTGTCTTTGTGTTGATCTTATCAATAATTCCTTGAACAAATTAACTCTTAACCCTCATATGTAAAGTAAAGTAATATTCATTATAATCATTTTCATTAGTTTTCTTAAGTGAACTAAGAGTTAAAGTGTTCATTCTCCTTGTGCCCAGTGCAACATTGATATTTTTTAATTGATGCAGTAAATTGTCTATGCAATACCATACATTGATTATACTTTAAAATTATTCTCCAGTAGTGATTACTTGTTCATGTTATTTTTGCATACAGTTTTGTGTATTTATTCCATTTTACTCAGTGTTATCCTGAAAAATACTAATAATTCAATGCTAGTTGTCAGCATCATAGTTAATTCTTCAGCCAGCAATGCATATTAAATTCTAGTGTCATTTTCTCCTTAGAAAATTTGTTTTCTAGTATTTTTCCAGTTACACATAATTTATTGCTTGTAATTCCAATTTGCATTGATTTATTATTTCTCATCTAGTAATTTTGTTTTAAATTCCAGTAGAGAGAGATAATCTTTGCAGTTAATCCATATAGTAGTCAGTATTGCCTTTTTATTGCAATTTGTAAAGTAATTCCTTAAATTTTACAGTCAAAAATCAGTGAGTTTTACCATCTTGTGCAGTGTATATTAGTTGTTTTAACCCCTTTTCTACATCTAATTCAATTATTCTTAATTCCCATTTTAACTAATTGTGTACTGTGAATATTTTGCCATTCTCATTTTTTTACCTGAATTAGTCTTTGTGCAATTTTCATTGCAAGTATGTCTCACTTACCTTACAGTAGTGTAGCTAATGAAGGCATTCAGTGCTCTAATGTTCCAAATGCCTTTGCTGAAATTCATGATAGTCATTTACCGAATGCTAGACCTACCCAGCCACAGAGTCAATACTATAGTTTTCTTCGTGATCCTGATAGTTCCTTACCGACTGAAAGACAGTATCTAGCTCTTGAGCAATGTGTTTGTTCTCACAGCTTGTATCAGAGAGTTATAACAGTTCTGCGGAATGTGAAGTTCAAATTCAGTCCTGATAGCTTTGTGCATTATGTATTAACGTAGCCGAGCGGTCAAGAAACTAGTATTACTGTCACTCCTGTCTGGAATTCAGTCCCTACATTATCTTGCATGCAAGATAGCGTTCAGATGCCTAGGGTGCCGGAAGTATCCCGGACCGCCTTGAGTACTGAGTCTATCCTTGCAATGTTGCTAGTTCAAGTAGTAGTTCCTCTCCAGGGGCGCTTTGTTGAAGAAAGACTACTTGAATGAGTTATAGCATCTCTCGCTGATGCAAAAAGCAATTGCAGAAAGCCGTTTCTGTTGCTAGTGTATTCACTAGAGTGCCAGTTGTTGTCCCTCGTGTTCCAGAGAGTGTTCTTTCAGTTGACAGTAAGTCCTTTGCAGAGTAAAGTGTCGTGTGTCGAGTAATTATTACCTGCAGTAAGAGATAGTGAGAGCCATTCTCCTTTGCTCATACTTTGTGTTATTGAGTTATCTATTTTACCCGGGAGAGTCCTTCCACTCCACCGTGCCGTTCATTCCTCCAGTAGGAAAGTGTTCCCAGTTCTTAGTGAATAAAGAAAACTCAGTTTAAGAGATTATTTGCATTTGCTAGCCGAGTCCTTACTAAGGCTGAACGCAATTTACAGTTATGCAAATCCCAAAGTAGTTGCTGATGCTTTGTCGCGTCATGTCAGTGTAGTAACTGCCGATCCTCCATTTAGTACTGAGGATGTAAAGACTACTCAAAGACAAGACCCTTTTGATCTGGTGTGGTTCGATTCCTGCTCCAGAAAGATCTTATTCTCTCTGTGAAGCAACCAGCACCCATTAGTGACTTTGTCATGAACCAAGAATTACTGTATCCACTACCGAGTTGGGTAATCCTAGTAGAAGAGTATACCAATTAGTAATTCCACAGTCACTAGTGAAAGTAGCCTTGCAGCTAGTTCACGATGTACCAGATGTTGCACATCCTGGTATGGATCGTTCTGTGAAACAAGCCAGATTGAAATACTTTTGGCCTCGTATGTCTACCGATATTACTGAGTATGTCATAGGTCCTAATCCAATCCAGATCTTTCCTACTACTAGTGAGCCATGGGAAAGAGTTGCACTAGATCTGTTGACCAACTTCCTATGTTCCCTCAGTGGGAAAAAAACATCTGTGTGTGATGGTCGATCACTTTACCAGATTTTGTGAGTTAGTTCCTATCCCAGATAAGACTGCCGGGACAGTAGCTAAAGCGTTTAAGGAACGTATAATCTGTAGACATACCACTCCTAAGTCCCTCATAACAGATAATGGAGGTGAATTTTGTAACGAGATTCTAGAAAACCTATGTGCCTTGTATAAGATTACTAAATCTACCATTGTTCCACACCATCCTGCCAGCAATGGGTTAGCAGAAAGAACGAATAAGAAAGTCCTTGATGTCTTAAGAGCTACCATCAATCCCAATAGTGTAACCTGGGATGAAGTTATACCTGAATGTCGTTATTCCCTACGTACACGACAAGTGTTAATTAATCCTCAAGTATCATTTGTAGATACCAGTGTAGATCCTCCTCAATCAGAAGTTGAGTTACCTATTGTAACAGAGTTTGATCCACCCAGAGATGATAATTATACAGCCTATATCAATCTCACCCTAGCAGAGTTGGGGTTAAATGTAACTAACCTGTATAGATAAATATGTAGTAAGCGTTTAACTGTGTGTTATAATATCTACTTAGTATTACTCAAATTTTTTTTTGTGTGTTCACGTTCTCTCCGAGTTCTGAGAATTAACAGTATAGATTTGTGTGCACCATATCTACCTTGTCTGTTAATCACTACCTTCTTGTAAATATATTTCCTCAGAATTCGTAGATCACATGAAAACAGTTCGATCGAACAAATAATTTTTTTTTATCTCTTTTATCATGATATTCTTGAATGAGCTCATTTAATTAATTCCTATGTATCAAGATGCATCATATAGTAATGTAGATTGTTCCGTCACGATAATATCCATGTGAAGTATAATGTTAACTGTTGTGTACTTTGACATTGTATAGAATCAGCTGAAAGTTGTTGCCTGTTGTCCTTAGTTTGTGTAGTTGTATGTCGAGACGCCATACGTAGCATGCCCGAGCTGTACGGGTTGTACTTATAACGGCGGCATCACGGCTGTTCACGTGATTTCCAACCTCTGCCCATGTGATCTGGCATCAGCCAATGATAGGCCTGCCTTTTGAATGCCTCAGCGCCAGGCGGCCTAGTGTTCAGTTACCACCCAGACTCAGTGCAGGACAGACACACAGGCATAGGCTCTCAGCTCCCATATATCCAACGCCTCATTAAACGCTACCAAAACCCAAGCTCATCGTCTGTTAATATTACCAAATCAATGAAAAGAACCCCACAACACAGTAGTGGTGGTGGTAGTGGTGGTAGTGGTGGTGGTGGTAGTGGTGGTGGTGGTAGTGGTGGTGGTAGTGGTGGTGGTAGTGGTGGTGGTAGTGGTGGTGGTGGTGGTAGTGGTGGTGGTAGTGGTGGTGGTAGTGGTGGTGGTGGTAGTGGTGGTAGTGGTAGTGGTGGTGGTGGTAGTGGTAGTGGTGGTGGTGGTGGTGGTGGTAGTGGTAGTGGTGGTGGCGGTAGTGGTGGTAGTGGTGGTAGTGGTGGTAGTGGTGGTGGTGGTGGTGGTGGTGGTAGTGGTGGTAGTGGTGGTAGTGGTGGTAGGTGGAGTGGTAGTGGTGGTAGTGTGGTGGTAGTGGTGGTAGTGGTGGTGGTAGTGGTGAGTGGTGTGGTGGTGGTGGTAGTGGTGAGTGGGGTGGTGGTGGTAGTGGTGGTAGTGGTGGTAGTGGTGGTGGTAGGTGGTGGTAGTGGTGGTGGTGGTAGTGGTGGTGGGTAGTGGTGGTGGTGGTAGTGGTGGGTGGTGTGGTGAGTGGTGGGTAGTGGTAGTGGTGGTGGTGGTAGGTGGTAGTGGTGGTGGTGGTAGTGGTGGTAGTGGTGGTGTGGTGGTGGGTGAGTGGTGGTAGTGGTGGTAGTGGTGGTAGTGGTGGTGGGGTGGTGGTGGTGGTGGTAGTGGTGGTAGTGGTGGTAGTGGTGGTAGTGGTGGTAGTGGTGGTAGTGGTGGTAGTGGTGGTAGTGGTGGTGGTAGTGGTAGTGGTGGTGGTGGTAGTGGTGGTAGTGGTAGTGGTGGTGGTGGTAGTGGTGGTAGTGGTGGTAGTGGTGGTAGTGGTGGTAGTGGTGGTAGTGGTGGTGGTGGTGGTAGTGGTGGTAGTGGTGGTGGTGGTGGTAGTGGTGGTAGTGGTGGTAGTGGTGGTAGTGGTGGTAGTGGTGGTAGTGGTGGTGAGTGAGTGGTGTGGTGGTAGTGGTGGTAGTGGTAGGTGGTGGGGTAGTGGTGGTGGTGGTAGTGGTGTAGTGGGTGGTGGTGGTGGTGGTGGTCATTATTGTGGTGTTTAGGCTGTGGAGACAGGTGATAGTCTTTCTGGTACATTTTTTTACAAATTTTAATAGAATCACGTCAGTTTTGTTCCTCTTGGCCGGTCTCTTCTGCCCATCATTCCACCAGTCATGGGCAATTCTTGCTGCACCTGCCCACATACACCTGCCCTACTACACCTGCCCACATACACCTGCCCTACTACACCTGCCCTACTACACCTGCCCTACTACACCTGCCCTACTACACCTGCCCTACTACACCTGCCCTACTACACCTGCCCCACACCTGCCACATACGCCTGCCCTACTACACCTGCCCTACTACACCTGCCCACATACGCCTGCCCTACTACACCTGCCCACTCATGCCTGCTCCCTACTACACCTGCCCACATATGCCTGCCCTACTACACCTGCCCACATACGCCTGCCCTACTACACCTGCCCTACTACACCTGCCCACATACACCTGCCCTACTACACCTGCCCACATACGCCTGCCCACCACCAACAAACCTTAACTGCATTCTCTTCCATTCCAATTTCAAATCCACATCTCGCTATTCTTTTAACCTCTTCCCAATCTTTTTATCTCTTGCCAGTCATTCTTCCAAGAAGTAATAATACTAATGCCCAACACTCCATTTTTTAATTAATTCACTTCTTATTCTCATTGTTTTCTTTTGTTGACACTTTTTTTCTAGCATTGCGTCTTAACCCTAGAGAGGTACACTTCTAGTAACAGTCTTCATCCGTTATACCCGGTTACACTGTATTCGGTAGGTATAATGCTTGTCAGGAAATAGGAAAGTGTTTCCTGACGCGGGTCTTAGTCATATGATGACCCACAGCTGGAGCTTTGGTCATCTGACCGAGGCCTTCCGCTGGCTTACCCCTGCACCTCTTTAAAAATCGTGGTTATGATTATAACCATTTTATTACACGTAGGTATATCCAGGTAGGTATATTCGGTGAGGACAAATATTTAAATATAAGGAACAGGTGGAGAATAAATCATTGAAGGGAAAGTGAGGCTTAGCAAAATTCTATTACACACTCGTTAATAACTCACTAGTGTTAATTCGGCTATTACTCTGGCTGTCAGTAAATAGTGCATCATGTTTACAATTCTTTCCTTTAAAACTTCCTCTTCAAAATGCTATTTCTCAACTATTTAATAATGTCTAGTACGTAGTGTTTGAAGACAGTAACACAGACAGGTGTGTGGACAACACACGGTGTTTGAAGACAGTAACACAGACAGGTGTGTGGACAACACACGGTGTTTGAAGACAGTAACACAGGCAGGTGTGTGGACAACACACGGTGTTTGAAGACAGTAACACAGACAGGTGTGTGGATAAAGACACAAGTGTACAGAACAAACGTTTAGCGGTAAGGGGAATACCAAGTGCCTTTACTTAGGACACCTTTATTGAAGACAAGGTCCAACACGTCATGAGTAAACATGTCTTCAGGGACTTCATTTGTGTTCTCTTTTTTTTTGTGAGTTTTTACTGATTTCTCACTACCAGAACACTCCTTCATTTGAAAAATCTCTGCTTAGAGATAAATGTTGTACAGATGCATGAGAATATATAAGAGTACATGGGTGTTCATGGGAGTACATGGGTGTTCATGAGAGTACATGGGTGTTCATGAGAGTACATGGGTGTTCATGAGAGCATATGGGTGTTCATGAGAGTACATAGGTGTTCATGAGAACACATGGGTGTTCATGAAAGCACATGGGTATTCATAAGAGTACATGGGTGTTTATGGGAGTGCATGGGTGTTCATGAGAGTACATGGGTGTTCATGAGAGTACATGGGTGTTCATGAGAGTACATGGGTGTTCATGAGAGTACATGGGTGTTCATGAGAGTACATGGATGTTAATCGGAGTACATGGGTGTTCATGAGAGTACATGGGAAAGCTCGATAACAGAAGGTTTTGGTGTCAACACCGAGGCTTCTTGAAGACTCGATCTTCATGCCTTTGACCTGTCACCAGATCTATTTCCAAGCAGAGTTAAAGTTCCTCCATTCCAAACTTTCCTCCTGCACTTTGGCACTAAATTCTCAAACTAGTCTCTCAATTGACTCAAAATTCACTAGAAGGAAACTGACTGAATTTCCCTCCTGTACACCCACACAGACTCCTGTACACCCACACAGACTCCTGTACACCCACACAGACTCCTGTACACCCACACAGACTCCTGTACACCCACACAGACTCCTGTACACCCACACAGACTCCTGTACACCCACACAGACTCCTGTACACCCACACAGACTCCTGTACACCCACACAGACTCCTGTACACCCACACAGACTCCTGTACACCCACACAGACTCCTGTACACCCACACAGACTCCTGTACACCCACACAGACTCCTGTACACCCACACAGACTCCTGTACACCCACACAGACTCCTGTACACCCACACAGACTCCTCTTCCCTGAAGGCACCTGACCACTGACTTTTATACCCAGTTCTGTCACCTTCTACTTCCAGTCTAAAGAAAAGATACTTGAATTTATACATTTACATCCCTTCTTATCTTTTCACGTATGTATGTAGAGCTGCCCTCCTCTTCCTTGAATCAAACCTGATTGCTTCCTTCTCCCAAGACGCTGTATGTCTCTCTAGGTTCAGTGCTTCCTTTGAATGTAATATTAATAATAATAATAATAATGATAATAATTCCCACATTTATGCATTCAACATTTCTATCACTTTTTTGTTTTAACTCTTTGAGAAACACCTGACCCAATTGCTTTATGTCCTTCCTGCTGAAACTCTCCCAACCCTCTTAACTTGTTGCACTCTGTGCTGGGATCCTCGTAACATTTACACTCATTTTTCCCTCTAACATCCATTCTACAACCCCCCATCCCCCAAACACACACATGCACACAAACACACACAGAACACACGAGGCTAAGATGGAGCGAATCCGTAGAGTGTTAAGTCAGGAGGCAGGGAGGGATCTATGACTCGAACCCTACAGCCACAAACAGATGAGTACACATTCCAGCAACCAGACTTGCAAAATGTCCTTGGGACATTCTCAGTTAGACAGCAGACATTCTACATCATTCTTCACATTCTCGCACACACTTTGCACCATTATTCATAAAGAAATCTTACAACAAGTCTTCACTAAGCTTAATAAAGTTTTCGCAGCTTGTTGCCTCTGCTCAAGCTTTTGTTCCCTCTTATCTAAATTGTTCCAGTCAATTTTTCCAGTTTTTTTTCCCCACCCAAAGTCTTTCATCAGTGCTCCAAGAACTTTCCATCGTATTCACGGGTCTTTCAAGGTCTATATCAAGTATTTCTGAACCACTGGTAAGACTTGATCAAGCGTCATCAGGTATGCATCAGCCATCACCAATTCACTGGAGACTCGAACGAATCTGATTGGGATTATTGACATAGAAGGAAACCACTCAGCTTCTGTACTTCACAGTGTTCAATTGTTTCTGTCTTATGAGTGTTGATAAGTGTGGGTGACGCAGAGGCACCTCAGGGCACAGCAAGACTGTAATTTAAATAACGTTCGCTCAAGAGAGCTTTTATCATGTCTTGATGAAGCTCTTTGTAGATCGAAACGTTGTCTTGATGAAGCTCTATGTAGATCGAAACGTTGTCTTGATGAAGCTCTATGTAGATCGAAACGTTGTCTTGATGAAAATTTGTTTTGCTTGTTTTACTTTTGTGGAGAGTGAAGTCTGGATCCTTCGTAAATGAAAGTCACTCACTGGAAAGTTTTCACGAATTCACGGTGTGTGTGTGTGTGTGTGTGTGTGTGTGTATGTTGTGTGTACTCACCTAGTTGTGGTTGCAGGGGTCGATTCATAGCTCCTGGTACCACTCTTCACTGTGTGTGTGTCGTGAAATAGAATGATGATAAGCCTCACATTCACTTCACTGATGGTTACCTTCTACATATGTCCCTCAACCATCAACAATAAACTCTGATTAGAACGATTATTTTTAATGCTTATCCTTACTGGGTACAGAGTACCTGGGTATAATGGATTAAGACTATTACTAGAAGTGTACCTCTCTAGTGTTAATGATCCTAGGCAACTCTTGAGTCAGAATCTTAAACACACACACACACACACACACACACACACAACACACACACACACACACACACACACACACACACACACACACACACACACACACACACACACACACACACACACACAACACACTGACATTCTCCTCAGAATCTGTTGTGGACAAGGTCTTGTGTTCAAACTTCGCCCAAGGAAAGACAACTTGTGTCTCGTCTCTCGCTAGACAAGACCATCCACAAACTTTGTCAAGTTGGTCTAACTTGCAGGTCCACTTGTCGAGTGTAGACCCGATATGAAGACACAGAGAACTCCGTCTAAACTTTCTTGTAAGAATCAAGTTCCGGGTGATTCACTGGGCTCATTTTTTGTTAAATATATTCTCTTGTAACTTAGCCATTTATAAGTTAGACATGTGTACCTTAGTCATATGTAACTTACTAGTTTAAAACATAGCAGTTTCTAACTAAGTTATTTCAACTCATGGCTGAAATATTTCAAGTTTAAATTTGTGCATCACCGACACCTCAGACTAAAAGGTATATTATTAATATTAATTTATTCATCATCATTATTATTATCATCATCGTTATCATCATCATCATTATCATCATTTTATTTTTATTTATTTAATAAAGTCAATATTAATAAGTGACAATAATAATAATAATAATAATAATAATAATAATAACAATATAATAATAATGTTATTATTATTATTATTATTATTATTATTATTATTTATCAGCAATCAACCGTTAAATATCACATAGTTCCTGAGGACTGGGAGGCAATCAAGTGTGATCCTGGGAAGAGGAACAGCTGCAACACCTCGGATCAAGAACCCCTTCTCCAGCATCAAGGTCCTTCAAAGGAAGGAAAGAGGGATAAATAAAACATGGAATAAATAAATAATTATCTCGACAGCTGATGCTGGGGCTCAGGAATCTTTGAGTATATTTCTGGAATAATGTGAGATCCAGCTGGATATATTTACATGTCTTGGGCGCGCAGCTTCGCTTCCAGGGAAGGACTTGGAGGAGCTCCTGGAGGTGGGATATAATATGGCTTCTGTGGTGAAGGAGCGAGGCTCGCAGAGGGAGGGAATAATGCGACTCTGGAGTTAGAAGTAGTGGAAGAACAGAGAGATGTTCCGACTGAGAGTGACCCGGAGAAAACTGGTTAAAGAGTGAGGCAATGAACGATGTGAAAGTATTAGAGGGACAAATGATATGTGATAACGACAACATGTGGAAAGACACTTTTTTACGGTACGTGAACTGTCGTCCCTTGTCCATCAAGTAAAAGACTGTTGCAGTAATCCTCAGGCTTTACGGAGTTTTAACTGCGGCTTGTAACCTGTCAGACCCACGCTCGAATCCCCGAGAAAGCTGTGAATAAGATAGTAATACGATTGTGGCTTGCTAAGAGTATTTTATATTTTATTCAGGTTATGTCCCACGCCCATATAGGCATGCCATCCCGACCAGCGAACCAGGTGCTAAGGGCTTAACGAGCAGGGGCCTCGTTGTTATGCCAGTACCTTAGTTCAACCAGCCAATCACAAGGGAACTTGTCAAAGATGTGAAGCGATGTGCGGACGCGCGTAAAACATCCTTGGCAGACATACTTCCTCAGCTGGTCGCTACGGTTCTCACCGTGTCTTATGTTCGCCTTTGCCTCATTGTACATAGTTGTATATACTATATATATATATATATATATATATATATATATATATATATATATATATATATATATATATATATATATATATATATATATATAAATATATAACATGTAGAGAGGGTGTGGTAGGTGTTTGGGGTGCCAGGTGAAAATGAAAAGGGGGCCCCCTTGATTGAATTTTGTATAGAAAGGGTTTAGTTATAGGTAATACATATTTTTAGAAAAAGAGGATAAATAAGTATAAAGATATGATGTAGGGCGTAATGACAGTAGTTTGTTGGACTATGTATTGGTAGATAAAAGACTGTTGAGTAGACTTCAGGATGTACATGTTTATAGAGGCCAAAGATATATCAGATCACTTTTTAGTTGTAGCTAAAGGGGGAGTAAAAGGAGATGGGATAAAAGGAAAATAAAGCAAAAAGTAAGAGAGAGGTGAAGGTTTATAAACTAAAAGAGGAGGCAGTTGGGGTAAGATATAAACAACTAGAGGATAGATGGGCTAGGTGAGATGTAGGCAATGGGGTTTTGAAGATGTATGGAGAGGTTAAAGAATGTAGTGTTTAGAGTGTTCAGCAGAAGTTTGTGGTTACGGGAAAGTGGGTGCGGGGGGGAAGAAGAGCGATTGGGGAATGATGATGTAAAGAGAGTAGGGGAGAAAAAGTTAGCATATGAGAGGTTTTTACAAAGTAGAAGTGATGCAAGGGGGAAGAGTATATGAAGAAAAAGAGAGGTTAAGAGAGTGGTCAAGCAATGTAAAAGAGCAAATGAGAGAATGGGTGAGATGGTATCAACAAATTTTGTTGAAAATAAAAAAAAGTTTTGGAGTGAGATTAATGTTGAGGAAGCCTAGGGAACAAATGGATTTGACAGTTAAAAATAGAGAGGAGAGTTATTAAATGGAGAGTTAGAGGTATCGGGAAAAATGGAGGGAATATTTTGAGGAGTTGTTAAATGTTGATGAAGACAGGAAGCTGTAATTTGTGTATGGGGCAGGAAGAATAACATCTTGTAGGGTGGAAGAGCCAGTTGTGAGTGTGGGGAAGTTCGGGGAGGCAGTGGGTAGAATGGGGGGGATAGGCAGCTGGGATTGTTTGGGATAAAGGTGGGAAATGTTAAAGCAGGCGGAGATAAGTTTTAGGGTTTGGGTTATTATTTAATACATGATGGAAGAGGGTAAGGTACCTAGGGACTGGCAGAGAGCGTGTATTGTTCCTTTGTCAAAGGTAAAGGGACAAAAGAGAGTGCAAAAATTATAGGGGAATAAGTCTGTTGAGTATACCAGGAAAAAGTGTATGGTAGAGTTATTATTAAAAAAGAATTAAGAGTAAGACGGAGAGCAGAATAGCAGATGAAAAAAAGGGGGCTTTAGGAAAGGTAGGGTGTGTAGACCAAATGTTTGCAGAAACATATAGGTGAACAGTATTTGGATAAGGGTGGGTTTTGTGGCATTTATGGATTTGGAAAAGGCGTATGATAGGGTGGATAGGGGGGAAAGTGGCAGATGTTGCAGGTGGGGATGGGAAAAGGAGGTAGGTTACTGGGAAAAAAAGTGAAGAGCTTTATGAGGATAGTGAGACTCAGGTTAGAGTGTGTAGGAGAGGGGAGATTATTTCTCGGTAAAAGTAGGCCTTAGAAGGGATGTGTGATGTCACCGTGGTTGTTCAATATATTTATAGATGGGGTTGCAAGAGGTGGGGGTTAAAAAGACAAAGAATAAAATACAAAGTGGGAGTGTCACAGTTGCTTTTTGCTGATGACACTTAAACTTTTGGAGATTCTGAAGAGAAGTTGCAGAGGTTGGTGGATGAATTTGGTAAGTATGTAAAAGAAGAAAATTGAAAGTGAATATAGGAAAGAGTAAGGTGATGATGATAACAAAAAGATTAGGTGACGAAAGATTGGGTATCAGATTGGAGGAGAGTATGGAGGAGGTGAATGTATTCAGATATTTGGGAGTGGACATGTCAGCAGATGGGTCTATGAAGGATGAGGTGAATCATAGAATTGATGAGGAGAAAAGGGTGAGTGGTGCACTTGAGTCTGTGGAGACAAAGAACTTTGTCCATGGAAGTTAAGAGGGGAATGTATGAGATTATAAAGCCAAAAACTCTATATGGGTGAAGCATGGGTGATGAATGTCGAACAAGGAGAAGGCTGGAGGCAGTGGAGATGTCATGTCTGGGGGTCAATGTGTGGTGTGAATATAATGCAGAGAATTCGGAGTTTGGAAATTAGGAGGAGGGCAGGGATTACCAAAAATATTATCCAGAGGGCTGGGGGAGGGGGGAGGTGGTTCGGACATGTAGAGAGAATGGAACGAAACAGAAGACCTCGAGTGTATAAACTGTAGGGGGGGAAAGCGGGTAGGGTCGGCCTAGGGAAAAGGGTTTGGGGGTAGGGGGTAAAGGAGGTTTGTGCGAGGGGGTTGTTTCCACCAAGATGCGTGTGCGTATTTGATAGGGGGAATGGAGACAAATGGTTTTTAATACTTGACGTGCTGTTGGAGGTGAAAAGTAACATTTATGAAGGATTCAGGAAACCGGCAGGCCGGACTTGAGTCCTGGAGATTCGAAGTGCAGTGTCCACCTGAAGGAGGGTGTTAATGTTGCAGTTTTATAACTGTATTTAAGGCACCCTCTGGCAAGACAGTGATGGAGTGAATGAGGGACGAAAGTTTTTCTTTTTCGGGCCCCCCCTGCCTTGGTGGAATCGGCCGATGTGTTAATAAAAAAAAAAATAAATATATATATAGCTGCCCTTTTGCTCGTTTGTAAGTGGTTACCATTCTACAGCCAGGGTTCAGGCCAGTAGACTACACCTGTTTTTTCTAATAATGACAGTTTACGAAAAAAGAACGACATTCACATTTCTGGCGACACACAAACCCTTGGGATTTTTTACAGATCCTGTGTCTAGAGGTCACACTTGTGACTGTTGTCCTCACTGTATTGTTATATCTCATTTTGGGACTGGAGTGAAAAATCACCTGTAAGAGCATTTCCCAATGCACAGTAACGTAGCTTTTTCCTATAAGATTCTTGGACGATAACTGAGATTTATCAGAAAAATTATGTATCGGGGCAAGCTTAGGTGAGTAAGTTTTTTGGAAGAATGTTGATGTTCGTTGCTCCATGGTAACGCCTGGCACTGCCGTCACAGAGGTTGCACAATTGTCCTCAAACATTTTCCTGTTTTCCCACAATAATACCCTTTCGCTTTGGGAAGGAATTTTCCCAAACTTACCACATACAACAAAGATCCTTTTCCCCATGGCATAATTATTCGAAATGAAAATTTAAAGGAGAAAACAACGTGCAAATTTAATTTTCCCCCGCTAGACCTTTCAAAGACGGAATATGACAAGTGATGACACTTTTGACTATGCTTTTTGCGGCTAAAAATTCTCCGTCAGCCACCAGTTGAGTGAGACAACCAAATTCCATCAATCCTTCCTTTCAAGTTTTTTGGCAGAAAAAAACACGCCGACTTTGATATTATCGGGGAAAATGAATAAAAAAGAGAAGACGAGCGTTAAAGCGTGAGTGATGTTTAGATGTATATTAAACACTGGGCAGTGGGACATCGAACTTCACAAGGAGAGAAAATTGCATTTGGGAAGGACAGAAACCATTCTTCCTTGTGTTCGTCTTCATGTGTTCTCACTCGTTAATTTTCGTTATATTTACCGCAAAGGGGGTAACTAGTTGGGTCACCCCAGCACTAGGAGTGGTAGCCCCCCAGTCTTAGTAGTCAGGCTGTCCCTTACAGCACATAGACAGGCTCAGAAGACCAACTAAAAGATACCACTGGGTCACGATGTTCATTTACTCAGTGGAAGTGGGGATTAAGAGAGAGAGAGAGAGAGAGAGAGAGAGAGAGAGAGAGAGAGAGAGAGAAAAGAGAGAGACAGACAGACACACACACACGAGAGAAGCAGGAAAGAGGATAGACGGCTAGCAACACAGAAGGAACTGCTACGGTATTACGGAATTCTTATCTAGAATACAAGGGGATCCAGTGCTCAATGTGAGCACACTACGACCCATGACAGAATATTTTGCCCATGTGAGCACACAGCAGAGCACCTCACACATGTGAACACACAGCAGAACACCTCACCCATGTGAACACACAGCAGAACACCTCACCCATGGGGAGCACACAACAGAACACACCAGAACACCTCACCTAGAAAACAAGAACACAAACACCAAAATAAGATGGGTTCAACAATCAAAATTTATGAAGCGCCAAAACCGTCGGGGCCCCACAATGCAATTTAGGGCAGACACTGAATTGTGAGAGGCCCAGACCCTGGGCCCATTATATACCTCTGTAATCTTTTTTTACTACCGCCCATAGGATGGGTATGGGGATAATAAAAAGATATTAAACTAACACACGCGAATTCCCCCAGAGGCAGCACTATTCAGTCTACATTAATTCACCCAGAAAATATACAGAGGAATAGTGGGGAAAAGTGGAGAGAGAAAAGTGAAGGGGGAAGGATGAAAAAGCTAGAATCGAACCATACCACGGGTGGGGTTAGAACCCGCGGTCAAAAGAGTCTCAAAACTCCAGACCGTCGGCGTCCAGACCGAGAAACAAAGGAAGGAGATTTTTTTTCAAGCAAGGAAAGACTAGAACTATTCCTCCACCAACAGGACACTAGCAGTTGTTTACACGTACAGTGTCACCCGTTTCAATGTATTCTTAAGAACTGGAAACAGCTCACTGGGAACATTGTATACATCTGTTGTATTTGTTGATGGTTGAGAGAACCATCGCTCAACTCGGCCCGGTCCAGATCAGGCCTCGTAAATTGGAAAAAATAAACAAATTAAAGGTAAGTACAGACTAAACGCAAGTTGAATATTGGAAGATTTACCTTATATCTTATATTTTAGTGAAACAAAAAAAATAAAAATAATTCTGCAAACCTGCCAGAGTGCAATACGTTTAACCCAAATTTACATTTCCCGCTTACGTTACACACTCGTATGACAAGATGGTAGCACTTCCGTGTATTGGGTGGTATAACTGCCCTGCCTCTTTGATTACCTGTTTGTGTTTCGTCTATCTCCCTCTGTCTCGTTCTGTCTGTCTTTGTCTCTGTTTTCTCTCTCACGCTCGTAATTATTTTCTCTTTTTTAGATGGCTGGCTCGGCAGTTTGGAACTAAAAATTTACCACTTAAAACTTGGTCAGTGGCGTTCCCCTTTTATGCTTCCTCGATTTTGACACTTGTATCTTCTTCTTTTTTCTTCTTCTTCTCCTCCTTCTTTTTTAGAAGAATTTAAAAGTGACTTAGAAAAAGGGTTCTTCAGTGGGTTTAAAGGGAACTTCACAAGACTGAAATGTGAGGTTTCTATTTTGTCTTCATTGATGGGGATTTAAAAGACACTTTGATTAAATTTCCGATTAAAATTAAAAATGATCAGGGATAGAACAAATTCTAAAACCCTACAATAGAGCGAAAATAATGTGGGAATTTAAGGGCTTGGGAGATAATGTCAGAGGATCTCACCTTCAAAATTAAAAAATGTATCTACCGCATCTACTTTGGAAAATGATAGAATGGATAATGGGAAATTTCAAAACTAGGGACGCCGGTACCCAAAATCGTGGGTAAAAAATTCATAATGTAGATAACTGGTTCGAGAACCGACGGGTTGATGAATTAGACACTGTACAATACTTGGGTATCTTTTTTTTAGAAAGTTTCGCCAACAAGGGCTTCCCTCAGTCCATTACAGAGGAACATGGTTGAAGATGAAAAGTATTTTGGGGAGGTAATCAGTCCTCAATTTGGGAGTTATATGTTCAGTCCATCAAGATTAGGATTTGAACACATCGACTCTAAGTTGAGGGACTGATTACCTAAACTCCTTTCTGATTTTCGACGATTCTACTCTATATTTGCTAGGAAGCCACTGGTTGGCGAAACGTTCCCACAGTAAAGCTGCTCAAGTGTTAAAAATGTCAAATTTCATGAATATCAGCACTCTGAAGAGGAAGATTTCGGACGACATTTCGGTTCGGGATCGAAAATCAAATTTTCTAATTTGCCTTTTTCAACGAGGTTTCAGATGGTGATTCAGTTTAAATTCAAGAATGACTTCAGACACCCTCGAATCAGGGGAGGACTTCAGACGATTCAAAAGAGGGTTTCTTACATTTAAGTTCTACAGGAGCTCTTAGAAATAATTAAAACCAAAGACTTATCAAAACCCAAACCCAAAAAGACTTAAGAGATGGGAGGAGGATGCTGGGAAAGGTGCTGGAGGATGCTGAGGGGAGGATGCTGGAGGGAAAGGATGCTGGAGGATGCTGGAGGGGGGAGCTGGAGGGGAGGATGCTGGGGGGGGGAGGATGCTGGGGGGGGAGGATGCTGGAGGGGGGGAGTTGGAGGATGTTGGAGGGGAGGATGCTGGAGGATGTTGGAGGGGGGGATGCTGGGGGAGGATGCTGGGGGGGAGGATGCTGGAGGGGAGGATGCTGGAAGGGGAGGATGCTGGAGGGGGAGGATGCTGGAGGGTGAGGATGCTGGAGGGTGGGGAGCTGGGAGGAGGATGCTGGAGGGGAGGATGCTGTTAAAGATCAGTGGAAATCTTAGTAGACGACAGTCAAACCCAAGCTGAGTTTGGGGGACTTAGATTTTATACCACAGGTTGTATTCATGTGGCTCAAAACCCCACACAGTCTATCTTTTAAATGATCATGATTGGAGGTTTGATTCCCGTTCGCTAATCCCCTTCAACCCCGATCGCCAATTTTTTAGAGATTTATTTTTAATATATATATATATATATATATATATATATATATATATATATATATATATATTTATATTATCTTCATTTAATTTTGGATAAGGTTCCGTAAACTGCCTCGTTCCATTATCAGAAAAATGACAGAAAAGAAACAATTGTTAACAATTTAAAGTTAAATCATACTATTATAGTCAAACTAAATAAAAAAAAATTCCCGGTTACATAATATAATTTACATTTAAAGTGCATAAATTTTTACTAAAACAGAAATATTTTTTATCATTAGTCTTGTAAAACACAACGGTATTATAGGCATAATACTATAAAAAAAAAATGTACAAAAACAATATTGTGCAAATAATATTTCGAGTTGAGTAGAGAATCTTTTTTGGGTAATATTTTGTTTGTCGCTGTGGGGTTTAAGGATATGCATGTGTTATGGGTCTAAGGTTTCTTGTAGAGGACCAATGTGGACCCCCTGGTGAGGTTTAGAGGGACCACTGTGTGTAAAAATAAATATCAAAGTTAAGCCGCCAAACCCATTTAAATATTCAGCAATACTTTGTGGAGGTTTGATCCTCCGTCTGCTGGGCGAGACAAAACACGCTCTCTATTTGTGTTGTAGAGGACCCACTGGGGGGGTACCTGGTGGAGTTGTAGGGACCCTGTATCACCCTCTGGTGGTTGTAGAGGGGCCCCTGTGTGGTACCTCTGGTAGGAGTGTTGCAGAGGGGCCACTGTGGGACCTCTGGTGGAGGTTTTAGAGGACCCACTGTGGGACCTAGCGGAGTGCGGGGCCAAGGGGGGCCCCTTCTGGAGGGGGCAGGGTTTACACGGGGGATCACCTGGGATGTTAGAGGACATGGGTCACCTGGGGATGTTGGAGGTTTCACAGGGATCACCCCGGGAGGCAGGGTTTACACAGTGTGATCACCCGTGGAGTGTTGCAGAGGTTTAAAGTGTGGCCATGAGGAGGTTGCAGAGGTTTAACAGTGTGGTCACCTGCGGGGTTAGAGGTTCACAGGGGTCACTCTGGGGAGTCAGGGGTTCAAGGGGCCACCTCGTGGGAGGTTGAGGGTTTACACTGTGGGCCACCTCTGGAGGTTTCAGAGGTTTACACAGGGGGTTTCCCCTGGAGGGCGAGGTTTTCAAGGCCCCTCGGGAGGGCAGAGGTTTTCACAGGGGGCCACTCGGGGGGTTGAGAGGTTTACACTGTGGGGCCTTAGCGGAGTGTTGAGGGTTTAAAAGTGGGCACCTGGGAGTGTTGCAGGGTTTCACATGTGGCCCGGGGAGTGTTGGGAGGTTAACCCCGGGGGCCCCAGGGGAGTGTTCAGAGGTTTAAAAGTGTGGCCCCCCGTGGGAGTGTGCAGAGGTTTACACAGTGGGCCCCCTGGGGGTTGCAGATTTTTAACGGGGATCCCCTCGGGGGGTTTTGGGGGTTTTTTAAAAGGGTGATCACTCGGGGGGGCAGAGGTTTACACAGTGACCCCCTGGGGAAAAAGGTCCCAGAGGTTTATACAGGGGATCACTCGGGAGGTGGGAGGTTTACACAGTGTGATCATTTGGGGGAGGCCAGATTTTTAAAGGGGATCACCTGGAGTGCTGCAGAGGTTTAAAAGGGATCCCCGGGAAAGGGGTTTTGCGGGGTTTCCCCCAAAATGGGTCCCCTGTGGAGGCGCCCCCCCCCAAAGGGAGGTCCAGTAGTCTCATAGTTTTCGCCTGAAGATCTACACTAGTATGGTGAATTAAAAGTCTCACAACTCACAGAGGAAGTAGTGAGGTTTCCAGAGAGGTTCCAGAGGGTTTTGAGATTTCATCATTTGTTTTTGGTTCTTGACGCCGCTCAAAATTTATATAAACCCAAAAAATATCTTTAACATTGCCAATTAAGACGTTAATGAGGGAATCTTTTTTAGGCGCTCGAAAAAAGACCAGAAAAATATTTTTAAAAACTGTGTTCATCTGCTTCGGAATTTTTAAAATATCAACGTCTGGCCAAACATTAATACATTATAAAACCTTTGTTATTTTTGTAACTCTTCGCTTTTTTTCCCCAGAAATCTTTATTAAACTGTTTTGTTAATTTAAAAATTTTTTACTACTTAGACGCCATATTGACGAAGAGAGAAGGGGTTAATGGAGTGGTTCAGGTGTTTATTAAGACCGATGGCCACAGCCCGGAGAGTTCCCAATTGTTTTATCGTACACCAGGTAGACCATGACGTCAAGCGCAAAAAACAGGACATTGGGGAAAAAGGGGGGGTTCATCCGGGGTCTTTTTTTACCCTTCCCTTATAACTAGATTTTTTTTACACAGGAGAGCAAACCCTCTGCAAAACCCCTTTCCCTTTCCCCAGGATGCCCCCCACAACTTTTTTTTAAATCAGGATCGGAAAACGATGTTGTAGATTTTAAATGAGCTCCCCCCAGGAACAAGGGGGCCCCCTTTTTTGAGGGGGATGAGGGGCCCCGTTTCATCCCAGCACCGGAGCTGACTTGCGCCCTGCTGCAGGTCGTGCCCCTAATTTTGAAGACTGACGCTTGTGTGGCCACCCTTTTGGGGGCCTATTGCAAGGTGAAAGGAGAGGAAGGGGCGCTCACCAGACTTGTTGATTTTGGGGGTTGATGATCCCCCGACCCCACCGATAACGACCGGGCCCATATCAACACCGACCTGTATCATAGAGCACTGGCCTGTATCATACGAGCACTGACCTGTATCATACGAGCACTGACCTGTATCATACGAGACTGACCTGTATCATCGAGCCCCGACCTGTATCATACGAGCACTGACCTGTATCATGAGCACGGGCCCTTTATCATACGAAACGCCCTGTATCATACGAGCACTGACCAACATACGAGCAGGGCCCTGTATAAACGAGCATGATTTCATCATACGAGCACTGACCTGTATCATACGAGCACTGACCTGTATCAACGAGCACTGGCCTTTTTACAGAAACCTACACCCAGGTCATTTGGGGTATACACAATATTGATCCCCCAGTCTTGTGTATACTTGGGGGAAAAAAAAAATTTTTTTTTTTTAAATTATTTTTTGAGAAAAGATGCAAATAATACCTTCATGTAGAATGCGCCTCTCGGTGGGGAAATATCTCAATTGGGGGGGAAAAGAAAAGCACGGAGGGGGGGAAACTAAAATGCGGGGGAAAGCTCAAGGGGGAAATATGAGCGCCACATGAATAAAATATATTGATTAGTTCCAAGAAAGGAGTTGGACCACTTCCGATGGATGGAAGGAGGTTATTAAGGGAAAAAAAACTTCCCCTTAGACAAATTTTTTCTCCAGTCTGCCCTTTTCAAGAAGGTTTAAAATGGGAAATTTTCCCCGGGGAAAAATCCAAATTTTTGGTATTGTCTAGAGGGGGGGCAGCGGGCTGGGAAAAGAGATGAGTTGAAACGTAGCCCCCTGCTGACAACTGCTGTGTTGTGGGGCCGGTCGTAGCACACACACACACACACTACAGTAAGCCACTACAGTAACCTAATACAAAGCTACCGTGAAAAAAAACGACAATATTCTGTTCATACTTCCAGATGTCCCAATGTTATTATAAACTAAAAAATCTAAACTATCAATTTTGAAAAAAAAAAGCCAACGAGTCTGTTTTATTGATCCGAAATAACTGAATGTTAACGGACAGGGTTTTTAAAACCAGTTCTAAATGCAGGTACAGTGGTTAGAGCACTGGCTTCTAGTTTTTAAAACTGGCTTGTTTTTTGTTCAACACATCCCGTTCCGTAGAATAAATCAAATTTTATGGAAAAACAATCATTTTTTGTGAAAAAAATAAAATTTTTAGTGAAAACAATAAAAATTTTTGTGAAAACAATAAAATTTTTTTTGAAAACAATAAAAATTTTGTGATGTGAAAATCAGGTTCATGGCACCCAGAAACTGCGGGACACATTAAACAAACGATTTTGAAATGACATCATGGATAAATTTCGGCCTCGGGGCCCTTTTTCCAAAATTCATGAGGCTTGGGGAAAAAAGGGTTTTTGGCAAAGCTTATCTTAATGTTTCTTGTTTTCCCTGAACGTATATTTTCCATGAAATATACACGCATGATATCTTGCATGGGAAGTCTGGGGGGGATGTGTACTCCCCCCTGAAGGTTAAAATAATGACTGATAATGGCGTCAGTGTAGTAAAAAAAAAAGAGGACTGTAGTGAGGGGGTTTTTTTAGTTAGTTTTTTTTTGGTTCAAAGTCTGTCAACTCGCCATTAATGTAACAGTTTACTATTATTAACATTAGAATAAAAATTTAAACCCGAAATATGGAGGAAAATTTGTATATACACTGAGAGAAATACTCACCTCTACGGGGTAAAATTTTCCCCCGGGTATATATATAACGTTTGATGTGTATATACTGAGTTATATACTTCACTTAAAATTTTGTGGAAAATACTTTATGGCTTGGGTTTACGACCTAAAATTCTGTATTTTTGATTAATATGCCAGTATTTAGCACTAAATTTTTTGAAACTCCTCGAATGGGGTCTATTGACCCTTTAAACAGGTTTGACCCGAGGAGGGGGGAATAGAGCTCCCCTTTTTGGGGAAAAAAAAAGGGCCCTTCAGCAGCGTCACTTGGCCCATTTCAGGTGTTAAGAAACAGAATAAAAAAAAGCCCGTGTGGAAAAAAAATCAGAAGGGGATGTCGGTAACTTGAGCGTTTTTGCCCCCGAAGGCTCCCCAGCCAGAGTAACATTATAGAAGAACTCACAGGTCCCCCGGGGAGGAGGCTGGCTGGTAACTGGGGGGGAGAGAGTGTCGCCTTTGGAGGGGGAGATGAGGATGGGGGGGGAGAGAGAGTGAGAGAGATAGAGAGAGAGAGGCGGGGAAAGAGCATGCCGATTTGGGGGAGGTTAGTTTGCGTTTGGTCTTCAGGGGACCGGATTTATCTCTGGGGTTCTCGTTGTGGTTCTCGGGGGTTTGTAATGGGCGAGTGACTGGTTTTGGGGCCCCGCGTATCTTGGTCAGTCGCTGATCTTTGTCCCTGCCGTTGCGTAATCCCTTTTTGCCTATGGCCCTTGGGTTACGCCATTCCTACTTCCAAAGTTCTTATCTAGGTGAGTACCCCCATGAAAATAAAAAAAAATACTAAAATTTAAACTTCTGATTTTGATATTTTACTCATGCCATTTTTAAAAAAAGTAATAACGCTTTTGAAACAGGGGGTTTAATTGAAAAAAAAACAAATAGAGCGGGAGTGCTTAATCCTAAAACATAGGGCTGTAAATATTATAATGCTCTGATATTTTTATCATTAATAAAATGGGGGAAAAACATTGGGAATGTTTATAAATCGTAATTATGTTCTTGATAAAAACATGGATTTTAGGAAAATCACATAGAAACGTTTGAGTGTCGTAAATGCTGCAAGTACAGGAGAAAGATATCCAGTCGTAAACGTTGTGAAGAAATATTAAACAATCTGCGTAAAAACAGTGAACGAGCGAAAAGTTCGCAACTTAAACATTACGCCAGCGATAACTTACCGTCTCCCAGCGCTGCAAGTAATAAAACGTATCATATTATTATTATTATTATTATTTTTTTGATAATAATAATTTTTGATTAATATTATTACTGGTTTGGGTTTGTTGCATGTTGCTGTTTGTTGTTGTTGTTGTTATTGTTTATTATTATTATTATTATTTTTATTTTTAAATTATTATTATTATTATTATTATTATTATTATTATTATTATATTATCCTCATCATCATCTTAAATAATATTCAATACGTAGTGACTGACGGTACTTTAAGACGCGGAGTTTTAAACCCTGTCCTCTACATACGAAATTACTTTGGCTGTACTTCACCTTCAAAACCAATATAAAAAAAACATCGATACATAATACAAAGACTAACCCAAAAATAAGTAATATGCAGAGAGATACCCAACGGTTCGTGTACATACCCTTTTATAATGTGGATGGCTTAGTTAGTGAGGTTTAAGGTGTATCGACCGTCCGAGGGAAGACCCTTTGTGTTTTTCAACACATCTTCAACAGCTTACTATGTTGCAGAAATGAGTAGGAAGACAAGGTAGATTTGTTCAGGTGAACGGTTTAGCTTTGAATAATTTCTGCAACATTGCAGGCTCCTTTAAGATGTGTTGATTGCATCACGAAAGGCCTAGAGCTATCATTCAGAGAATATTGGTTTTCATGTGACATAATACCTTTTAAAGTCACATTAAAACATATACATCTACACGAGATTTTTTAAACAATATTATCCCCCTCAATAATTACTCATAAAATTACAAGAAAATTATCAAAATGTTCCCAAAATTTTTATTATTTTTGGATACACATATACAGAACCAAAAAGAATTTAGAAAAAATGGTTTTTCCAATCCTTCAAATGTTAACAACACAACCACACACACACACACACACACACATACACACACACACACTGCTTCTAAAGCCACTAAAACGGGTTGAACAAACATCTCAATATTTTTTTAAAATCTTTTAGAATGTAAAGCCATGAAATGTTATGGTGCAGAATACTGGAAAAAAAAAAAATAATCTACAAGATTGATCCGTTTACAATGTCCACGAATGCTTACTGAGAAAACATCATAATGCTAAATAACTCATTCTATGAGGGGTAGAATGTACACAGAGCATAATCCTGGGGAGCTAATTGCTCATTGCTTTATCGTGAATGACACTCTCTCACAGAAACTCTTAAATTGTTGAACTTGAGGGTAGATTAAAGGGGGGTGGGCTGGGAAATATAATTGGGGATAAACCCCACATCTCTTTAATAATTGTCACTTTATATGCCCCTCAATTTTCAACAATAAATGCTGACGAGAACATTATATTTAATATTTATCTTCACTGGGTATACCCCCCAGGTATACCCCCCCGGCCCCCCAGGTATACCCCCCAAGTACCTCCCAGGTATACCCCCCCAGGTATACCCCGGGGTTTTCTGAAGTGTAGCTTCAGGCCTAATGTATTAAATTATTTTAAATATAAGAACACAGTAAAAAAAGAGATAACTAATAATTGTCGAAAAAAATATCTATTTCTTGGAAAGCTGTGATAGATAAAATATTGGACAAACTGGAAAACACCTTGAAGTAGAGTCAGCCAATATGAATAAAGCAGTAACTGGTGGCAAAGAAGCCAGTGAGGGATACTGGTCACTGTACAGATTGAACTCAATTTAAATTACTCCCATATACTAAAACATTAAACCTAGCTGGCCCAGTGGCTTATGCGACGGTCTGGAGTTTGAGACTTGTGACCGCGGGTTCGAACCTCACCCGTGGTATGGTTTGTTTGCATTCGATTTTTGTGAGTCGAGATCTGTTTCCCAACAAAATATTGGGGAATCATGGGGTATGAACCCTGTTCGAGCTCTG
>WNWK01023357.1:0-31205 GCA_009830355.1 Cherax destructor
GAGTAGGTACGTGTTTTTTGCTAGTAGGTACGTGAGTTTTTTGCGAGTAGGTATGTAGGTTTTTGTAAGTAGGTAGGTTCTGTGTTCTTCAGTTAGACGAAATGAAGATTGTAAAAATAGTATGATTTTTTTATTATTAGTATATATATATATATATATATATATATATATATATATATATATATATATAGGATGGGGTCCACCTCTGGTACAAATTGTGGGACCCATAGCCTCGGAGAAGTGGATAAAAAGGCTTCAAGGAAGAATATTTATATATATATATATATATATATATATTGTATATATATATATGTATATATATATATATATATATATATATATATATATATATATATATATATATATATATATATATATTAATGAATCGAATGTATCAGCAGTGTGTTCTTACCGTGTATATGTGTGTGTGTGCTGAGAGGGAAGAGGGAGCTTTACTCAGGGGTTGTCATAGCTCATGGACCTGCCTCTTAACTCTTTATTATATCCACCGGCGTTACTGATTCATGAAAGTGTGTATGTTGTTGAACACCACCACCAGTTGCTTATCCGGTACCGGGGTGTGTACTGTTAATCATTACTGGATACTGGGTTTCTCTCTTGCCTCACAAGATCAATATATATTCGCAGTGAGGCTGTTGTGATGTTTGAGGTGTTTAAATGTGGGCGAGACAAAACACGTAATCGTGGCCGCACCTTGGAGACAACAAAACACTGATGCGTCTTCAAAGGTTGGTGTATAACTCAAGTGAAAAAAAAAACTGGCAAATTGTTTTGCTGTGGCGTGTGATAGTGGCGGATGGTCATGGGTGTAGGAGAAGGAGAGTGGGACGGAGAGAGAAATAGAGAGGGGTGTAGGAGAGAAAAAAAGAGAGAAGGGGATTAAGGGAAACGGAGGATATCAAAATTAAGAAACTGACAGAAAAGAAACAAAATGTGAGATAAGGATGATGCATGGTAATCATAATATACATGCATACTTTTATATATATATATATATATCGATGCATGCAGGGGATGAGATGAAAAGCTGTAAGCCTTCCTGCCTGAAAGCTGGCTGCCTTGGAATAACGTCTAGCGAAAGCTGGATGCCAAGGTATTGTCCAGTGTGGTACGGTCGGTAAAGCACTGCGTTCCTGTCACAAGGTTCGTAGGGTCGAGTCTCCGTCGGCCAGAGATCAGTGTTTGTGAATATTTCGCCTGCTCTTGCGAATTCCTAGCATTGTATAAATCTCTAGTTGTGTCGATGCATGCAGGGATGAGATGAAAGCTGTAAGCCTTCCTGCCTGAAAGCTGGCTGCCTTGGAATAACGTCTAGCGAAGCTGGATGCCAAGGTATTGTCCAGTGTGGTACGGTCGGTAAAGCACTGCGTTCCTGTCACAAGGTTCGTAGGGTCGAGTCTCCGTCGGCCAGAGATCAGTGTTTGTGAATATTTCGCCTGCTCTTGCGAATTCCTAGCATTGTATAAATCTCTAGTTGTGTCGATGCATGCAGGGGATGAGATGAAAAGCTGTAAGCCTTCCTGCCTGAAAGCTGGCTGCCTTGGAATAACGTCTAGCGAAAGCTGGATGCCAAGGTATTGTCCAGTGTGGTACGGTCGGTAAAGCACTGCGTTCCTGTCACAAGGTTCGTAGGGTCGAGTCTCCGTCGGCCAGAGATCAGTGTTTGTGAATATTTCGCCTGCTCTTGCGAATTCCTAGCATTGTATAAATCTCTAGTTGTGTCGATGCATGCAGGGATGAGATGAAAAGCTGTAAGCCTTCCTGCCTGAAAGCTGGCTGCCTTGGAATAACGTCTAGCGAAAGCTGGATGCCAAGGTATTGTCCAGTGTGGTACGGTCGGTAAAGCACTGCGTTCCTGTCACAAGGTTCGTAGGGTCGAGTCTCCGTCGGCCAGAGATCAGTGTTTGTGAATATTTCGCCTGCTCTTGCGAATTCCTAGCATTGTATAAATCTCTAGTTGTGTCGATGCATGCAGGGGATGAGATGAAAAGCTGTAAGCCTTCCTGCCTGAAAGCTGGCTGCCTTGGAATAACGTCTAGCGAAAGCTGGATGCCAAGGTATTGTCCAGTGTGGTACGGTCGGTAAAGCACTGCGTTCCTGTCACAAGGTTCGTAGGGTCGAGTCTCCGTCGGCCAGAGATCAGTGTTTGTTTATATATATATATATATACATGCGCGCAAGTTATATAGATATATATACGGTTTATTTGTATTTCATTGTGCCTGTATATACTATTTTTTTAAACAGTCGTACAAACATCTTTTCACTTCTCGGAAAACGTTTTTTTTTTTTTCCTTAATTTTACTTTTGTTTTACAATTGTCTAGTCGTTTATTTTTATTTAAATGACCTTTCATGAGCTTAATTCTTTGTTATGTGTAAAAGTTCTAAAACTGGGACGTGAATTTTCGTGACCTTTTTGAAAAACCTGTGAATTTGAGCTTTTTTAGGGTGAAAAGTTTGTTGAAGGTTTCCTTGTGGGGAGAGTTGGACAGAGGGTGAGAGAAACACTCTACGTTTGACCAGTTTCCTGGGTTCTTTAACTTCCTTGTTGATTGCCTGCTTCACCAGCTTGTTGTTTCTAGTAACACGCAAGCTTACATTACCATTACAATCTGGTTCATTAGGCACTTTAAGGGGGTGGTGGTAGAGTTTCTTCTTGAAACTTGTTCCTACTTTCCGGAAATTTTTGTGGCATGTCCTGGTAGCAGGTTGAAGAGGACCAGAGAGGTTGACAGTGGTCTCTTATTGTGTTAGTTTCATGACTAGGGTGAGTGTCCATACTTCCCCCTCCCCTCCCCTCCTTCCCAGGTTCGTCTTAAAAGGGCATTAAAGAAAGAAAGAGACAGAGATAAATTAAATAGAATTAAAGGGAGAGTGGATGTAATGTTGTGAAAACGAAAAAATAGTGATAGTGTAACCTGGGTCACCACCATTTTCCAGAAACAAATGCTAACTTTGCGAAGTGGCTGTGATTTGTGGCAGCTGGAGTCCCGGAACACTTTACCCGACATACCGTCACTTTGGTGTCAGCTCAAATTATCCCTTGTTCCCTAGCTCACCTGTCAACACAATCTGAAATTTGACTATGACGCAAATGTAACAATTTGAAAATCAAGACCTGGGTCCCAGTTCTGCTATCTTCGTTCATTTTTTTTTACTGAGTTACAGCAACAGCTTGCTTGATCTGGCAAGCACCAGACAAGCCTGGCCCAGGGCCGGGCTGCAGGAGGAAAATCTATAAGCATCAAAAGTATATCGCGTCTTTGTGAAATTTGTTTTAATAAGAGTCTTGCATATATGTAGATAATTCCGGGAATCATCGCCTCCGCTGACCGGTCACACTATTTTTCTTGGTTGACGGTCTAGTGACTAGTCAGTCAGGCTGTTGGTTCTTGCTGCATGCATTCCGAGGTACGCACCACAGCCCCGCTGATTAGAAACTACCTGGAGGAACTTAAGTTCCCTCTTGAAAAGGTTACAAGTAGTTAGGTGGATTCCGTTGGTCATGGTCCCCGCTGCCTGGTACCAGACTGAACGGTTGGTACCTCCATCAGTTCCCTTATGTCTGTCTTGGTATCTCTTGCGCCCTCTGTGTTGGTCGAGGTTTCTCTTAGTGTACATACTTATTACACTCCTGTTTTTCATTTGGAATATTTTTTTTCTAATCTTTCACTTTAAAAAGAATATGAAAATTTAATAAAATTCTATAATTAAGGATATTGTTACCTTAATGAACGCTTTTAAATTATATATATATATATCTTAATTTTAATGAGAAAATTTTAAATTTCTGTGCCTTGCCTCCCGGTTTGGGAAGAAACTTCTGGACGTTGGAAACATATAACTGCCTACCTTGAGGGGGTTCCGGGGGTCAACGCCCCCGCGGCCCAGTCCTTGACCAGGCCTCCCGGTGGATCAGGGCCTGATCAACCAGGCTGTTACTGCTGACCGCACGTACCCCAACATACGAACCATAGCCCGGCTGATCGGGTACTGACTTTTAAGTATCTGCCCAGCTCCCTCCTGAAGGCAGCCAAGGGTCTGTTGGTAATTCCCCTTATGTATGCTGGGAGGCTGTTGAACAGTCTTGGGCCCCGGACACTTATTGAAGGATGTTTGAGCCATGAGAACGTAAGCAAGTCTTAATTAAGGTGGTAAGTTGAATGCCCTGGATGAACTATAATAGTAGTTAAGCCATGGGGACGTTGGGAAATACTTCTTCAGTCTTGGGGTGATGACTAAGCGGAATTAGAGGAAGATGAGATAGATACTATATACAAGTTGAAGAATAAGACACTTGTACAACATTTAGGAATCAGTCCACATCGACTCCAGACTGAAGGACTGATTACCTCAAACTCTTCCTCATCTTTCACCGTTCTTCTTTGCGTTGGACTGAAGAAGCCACTGGCTGGCGAAACGTTTCTTCAGTGAAGATTCTCAAGCGTCTCATTCTTCAACTTGTAAACCCTTAACACCACTTTACACAAGTGCCGCGTGCGGGCACCTGCGACTCCACACGAATGCTCTACACATATACGAAACCAACATGTATAACATCACCTGAGAATAATTTGAATATGAAACCTGTTAAAATTAAATATACAAATTCTGATAAGCAGTTTCAAAAGGAAGTATGTTAGGGTCCAGGAGGCCAGAAATTACAGAAGCCTGTTGATAGGAGTTGGTGGGACCAGTAGCTGTGAATATACCCCTGAGAGACGGAGCCAGTAGCTGTGAATATACCCCTGAGAGACGGGACCAGTAGCTGTGAATATACCCCTGAGAGACGGGACCAGTAGCTGTGAATATACCCCTGAGAGACGGGACCAGTAGCTGTGAATATACCCCTGAGAGACGGGACCAGTAGCTGTGAATATACCCCTGAGACGGGACCAGTAGCTGTGAATATACCCCTGAGAGACGGGACCAGTAGCTGTGAATATACCCCTGAGAGACGGGACCAGTAGCTGTGAATATATCCCTGAGAGACGGGACCAGTAGCTGTGAATATATCCCTGAGAGACGGGACCAGTAGCTGTGAATATACCCCTGAGGGACTGAGCCAGTAGCTGTGAAAATACCCCTGAGAGACGGAGCCAGTAGCTGTGAAAATACCCCTGAGAGACGGAGCCAGTAGCTGTGAATATACCCCTGAGAGACGGAGCCAGTAGCTGTGAATATACCCTGAGAGACGGAGCCAGTAGCTGTGAATATACCCCTGAGAGACTGAGCCAGTAGCTGTGAATATACCCCTGAGAGACTGAGCCAGTAGCTGTGAATATACCCCTGAGAGACGGAGCCAGTAGCTGTGAATATACCCCTGAGAGACGGAGCCAGTAGCTGTGAATATACCCCTGAGAGACGGAGCCAGTAGCTGTGAATATACCCCTGAGAGACTGAGCCAGTAGCTGTGAATATACCCCTGAGAGACTGAGCCAGTAGCTGTGAATATACCCCTGAGAGACGGAGCCAGTAGCTGTGAATATACCCCTGAGGGACGGAGCCAGTAGCTGTGAATATACCCCTGAGGGACGGAGCCAGTAGCTGTGAATATACCCCTGAGGGACGGAGCCAGTAGCTGTGAATATACCCCTGAGACTGAACCAGTAGCTGTAACTAGAACCCTACAAGTGTATTTAGGCAAGTACAATATACCTGGGCAATGGGCGTGTCGAGTCAAACATGATTTAGTTTACACTGCGACTAATGGCCTTCAAATTGGTTTGATTATTTTGTAATTATTTGAAATATGACAAATTAGTCACGGTAGTATCAGATTGGTATTGATAGCAGTAAATGGTTAAGATAGTTAATACTTCGAAATGATGGCAGAAAATTAGTGATGATAGCATTTTTTTTTTTTTAAACACTGAATAACCAAGCGGTTTTAGGGATTTGTAAGCTTAAAACACTATTATACTTCATGTGTGTATTTGTGTGTGTGTGTGTGTATTCTCTTTCCTACACCAGTAAAAACAAATCATTTTTTTTTATTTTATCTTTTTTTCCGCCGCTTTTGTTAGGGGATTGAAAGGGATAGTTCAGATTGATTTTTTGTGTACTTGTTTGTTTTTACGTTTGATTTTTGACACGGACAATAAAGTGTCATGCTTCACTGCCAATATTTTTTCACGTGCAAAAAAAAAAAAAACAATAAAAAAAATGAGGGGACTATACATATGTGAGGAGGCCGGGCGAGTGCTCGTGGCTGATTCATTCTGTTGAAGGATGACTAGTATTGTTGACAAGCATGCTAGAATAACGCTTAAATAAAAACGAACCTCTATTATAAACCAGGTTTCGCGCTGGGTAGAGTGGAACGTATGTGAGGAATGTTTGTCCTTAACATGTGTGTTTCTACCGTGATTCTCCTCATGTTTACACAATTATGGTTGTCATTCTCATATTTACACAATTATGGTTGTCATTCTCATATTTACACAATTATGGTTGTCATTCTCATATTTACACAGTTATGGTTGTCATTCTCATATTTACACAATTATGGTTGTCATTCTCATATTTACACAATTATGGTTGTCATTCTCATATTTACACAATTACGGTTGTCATTCTCATGTTTACACAATTATGGTTGCCATTCTCATGTTTACAAAGACATGCTTACCATTCTTTCATATTTCTTCAATCATTGTTGTCATTCTCCCCATGTTTACACAATCATGCTTACCATTCTCTTATATTTACACTCGAGAAGATACATTTGTTTACAGCTAGACAGGTTCTGGAAGGCCTGGCCCCGAGCCGCGCCGTGAGAGCAGGAAAACCCTTGAAACCAATCATGGGTAAACCACAGGAGGGTGTACACTACTAGCAGAAACTGAAGGAATTGAGGTTAACGATGCTAGAAGAGAGTACTAGGAGACATGTTTATAACGTGCAAGATACTCTGAATGGACAGGACAGATAGAGACTGAGTAAAAAAGGTAGACTGTGGAATACGTAATTGAAATGGAAATTAACAAGGTGATGAGCATAGAGTCGTTAGGAAATGTCACTTCAGTCTTAAGATGCTGGGAAAGTGGGACTCCATACGCAGTTACAAGAGTAGGTATGACAAGGATTAAGAGACACAGTAATGTGTATTAATATAGTTTAAGATGCTGGGCTAGGAGCTTTGAAACAAGCTGACAAACACAAATTGGTGAGTACACACAAAAAATACAAAGTAAATTTGTTGTTTTTGTTTTAAAAGCGGCAAATGTCGGGAGTTCGCGACAATGGAAAATAAAAATGTGTAGAGATTTGTTGCTGTTTGAGCTGTAGAGAGAGAGAGAGAGAGAGAGAGAGAGAGAGAGAATTAACAATTGATAGGATGAAAAGATCGCTTCGTATCGGAGTTACGTTTGTGAATTTTCAGTAGGTAAATAAAAATTTATGATTTTGCATGTAGCTTTGGTATTAAAATGTTGATTAGGAATGGAAGTAGCGCGCACGTGTATGACACAGCTGTGCGAAAACAAACACAGCAGCAGCAAATACACACAAGTATGGGGGCGAGCCACCCCTCTAGTGACATCCATTAATTTTGAAACTTTTTAGCAGCAATAACGTGTGGAATATTTGCTGGAGAGGGAAGGGAGAGGTGTATTGGCCAGGTGGTGGAGTAAGTGACATTATTTTCTCTACGTGATGGATGGTTAGCCCATACTTGTTGCCGTACACTCACTGTAAGGAGGGCAAGGTGGTGGTTCTGCTAGAAGGCGTTATTCTCTTCCTGTTGACTTGCAATATCTATTCCCCACTGTCTTCCTGCTCCTACATCTCTCACTCTCCCTCGTTCTTCCATCTGCTTGCTAATGATCCTGCCTCTATCACTCCAGTAGGTAACATAACGTATTAGAAATGAAAATACGATAGAATTGATTTTCACAAATATTGAGTAACTAATTGGAGATATACGCAAATGATGAAGAATTGACCGATATTTTGAAAGCACTCCTGTGCACCAGTGTATAACAATGAAATAGACAGTTCCATATACCTATAATGAAATTAGGGGTGTATTGAGTAAATTAGGGGAAAAATCAGTAAGTATGAGGGGCCAAAGAGTTTTCAATACCCTTCCATCATACATAGAGGTGATTACCAGCAAACCCTTGACTGTCTTCAAGAGAGAACCGATCAATCATTGGAGACTTACTGGTCACTTATGATATTATATATATCACTTGTGACTTAGTAGTGGCTGGTGACTCATTGGTCACTGATGAAGCATGTCATTATGACGCAGCAGATTAAGCCTTTTGGAGACTTTGAAAGGGTGCTGAAACCCCAGTAGTATACTGTTTTATCTCTCTCTCTCTCTTTTTTACACAGGGTTTGACAAGGATAGGTTAAGGATCCCTAACTTTATTGACAAGTTAAGGATTCCTACCTTTATTGACAAGCTAAGAGCTGTTACCTACATCAGCTCATTTGAAACAATTTTTATTGTTATTAAACATACAAGTAGGGAACAGGATGAAGTTGGAGCCATCTGTGGACCAGCATTTTCATTTGATCAACTGACTTTTATCTTGTTGACATCATTATGCTGTACGAATGTGTTCTAGTCTCTCTCTCTCTCTCTCTCTCTCTCTCTCTCTCTCTCTCTCTCTCTCTCTCTCTCTCTCTCACACACACACACAGTGTGGTGTGGTTTTTACAAGAAAGTTGACAAATAATCACATCAGCTTAAACATTTACAGGTGAGTTTGACTGACAGTAATTCTCATTTTTCAGGTACGTGAAAGAGCAGCAGTCAGGAGAGTTGTGATTGTGTAGTGATAGAAGGATTGTCCCTGAAGTGAGCTACAGCAAAACAGACACGCAGGTAAGGCACTATTCTTGGTAGGTATCCCCTGCTTTGTGTTAGTGGGATACTCGTCTCATGATCCCGCCTCACATGATTCATCGAATGGGCATTATTGTTTTCGGCCTCTTATTTAGGATTCATGTATAATTTTAAGCTTTTACAATTATTTTAACCTGGGAAAAGTTAGTAAGGTCAAGCAATGTGACTTAGTGCCCCTCTCTTAATCGCTATGCTTTGTGTGTGTGTATACACTCAACTCCGGGGAGAATCCTGATTTACGTTTATTCTCTTTTTTGAGGATGAGGGTTCCCAGTCAGTTCTACAAGTACAGGTAGGTTTGGCAGGACGGGTCCTGGCCGGTCTTCTATGCGTGGCACCTATATATATATATATATATATATATATATATATATATATATATATATATATATATATATTATTTATTTATTATTATTAACACATCGGCCGATTCCACCAAGGCAGGAGGCCCGAAAAGAAAACTTTCATCATCATTCACTCCATCACTGTTTTGCCAGAGGGTGCTTTACACTACAGTTATAAAACTGCAACATTAACACCCCTCCTTCAGAGTGCAGACACTGTACTTCCCATCTCCAGGACTCAAGTCCGGCCTGCCGGTTTCCTGAATCCTTCATAAATGTTACTTTGCTCACACTCCAACAGCGTCAAATATTAAAACCATTTGTGTCCATTCACTCCTATGAAATACGTCACGCATGCTTGCTGAAATCCAAGCCCCTCGCACACAAACCTCTTTTACCCCACCCTCCAACCTTTCCTAGGCCGACCCCTACCCCGCCTTCCCTCACTACAGATTTATACACTCCGAAGTCATTGTTTCGTTCCATTCTCTCTACATGTCGAACCACCTCAACAATCCCTCCTCAGCCCTCTGGATAATAGTTTTGGTAATCCTGCGGATATATATATATATATATATATATATATATATATATATATATATATATATATATATATATATATATATATAAATATAAACAAATATTTATTGAATATATATATATATATATATATATATAATATATATATATATATATATATATATATATATATATATATATATATATATATATATTATAATGGGGTCCACTCTGGTACAAATTGTGGGACCTAGCCTCGGAAGTGGATAAAGGCTTCAAGGAAGAATATATATATATATATATATATATATATATATATATATGTCGTGCCGATTAGGTAAAACTGGTCAATTAGCAAGAACTCATCTAAAATTAAGTCCTTTCTAAAATTTTCTCTTATACGTTTAAAGATATATTTTTTTCATTTATGTTAATGTAAGAATTTATAATTTTGTACCAAGAGAAACTTTGAAAACCTACCTAACCTTATTACAACAAGCGCAATTTAATTTAGCCTAATCCAACTAAATCTATTTTAGATACTTTAACATTAATTTAATAATAAACAAACACAATGAAATATATTTTTTTTCTTTATGTTCAGAATGATTTTTGCGAAATTATTGCATACACAAATTTTCACTTGTCTTATATGGCAAGGTGAGCGTTGTTATTTAAGCCAAAATCGCAAGTTTTACCTAATCGGCACGACATATATATATATATATATATATATATATATATATGTCGTGCCGATTAGGTAAAACTTCGATTTTAAATAGAACGCTCACCTGCCATATAAGACAGTGAAAATTTGTGATGCAATAATTTCGCCAAAATCATTCTGAACATAACGAAAAATATATATTTCATTGTGTTTGTTTATTATTAAATTAATGTTAACGTATCTAAAATATATTTAGTTGGGTTAGCTAAATTAAATTGCGCTAGTGTAATAAGGTTAGGTAGGTTTTCAAAGTTTCTCTTGTACAAAATTATAAATTCTTACATTAACATAAATTAAAAATATATCTTTAAACGTATAAGAAAATTTTAGAAAGACTTAATTTTAGATGAGTTCTTGCTAATTGACCAGTTTTACCTAATCGGCACACATTTTTATATATATATATATATATATATATATATATATATATATATATATATTAGTTTAACTTTAATCCCCATAAGCCCATACCTGGGATTAAAGTATATAGTCGATAGGGTTCAACCCCACATAACTTCTGTTCTGCTATATAGACACCTTAAATAGCCATTGCTGAGGCAATGTGAAATTCATGTTGTGTATTCACTGAATTGTATTTTGAGAAGGTCGAGCTTCACCTCCTAAATCTGTTTCCTGGGCAACTTTGCTATAAGGCAGAATATATACACAGTAAAGTATATATCTCTGTGTATATACACAGAGTTTACTTGAATCACTGTTTTGGAGATTAAAGTATTGTTGACTGGTGGCGAACAGGTTACAGGCAGCCTTAATGATTCGTGTAGTCGCCAGGCTTTGCACCCACATAAGCAAGCAACAGGTGTGTGTCTTGTTCTTCACCCGCACGGTCACAATACCCAATTTTGGTTACACGTAGAGGAGGGCGTGGGGCCAAGTGTCAGGCAAATGAGTCAGGTTGAGTAGCTGACAGATGGCTTCAGTCCTCTGGCTATGTATAGCAATGCACCCCTCACAATAATGTCGGTCAAAGTAGCCTCTGAGACGGTGTCAGCACCTCAGTCTTAATACAAACTTTCAGTCATCATTTATCAGTAATATGGCTAAAACAGGCTGGGTCAGGAGCACAGTCTCCACCCGAAGTAACTGAGAATCCCTTAGTGTTCTTTACAATACACAAATTAAATACAAAGCTTCAAAGGCATGTATGACACGGTCCAAGACGCAAGAAACTTATTGATTCGCCGATACTAGTGTCCGGACCTGCCTAGCGTGAACCAGTAGGCCTATTGCAGTGTTATGATGAATTTGACATGTGCAACATGTGGGTATTTACAAGTAAAGATAACCAGATCTTGCATATACGTACGTTTAATTCATCATCTTGTCGGTATTGTATACCACTGACATAATGTTTCATTGTTGTGTTTTTATTTTGTCACTGGAGAAACTGTGATTGAATGTTGAGTGGTGGTTGGTGCTGCCAGTAGTTGGATGGGTGGCCGTGTGGACCTTGGCCTCTGCTGGGGGGGGTGGTCCTGTCACGGGTGTAAAATAACTTGACATTAAAGAAAAGAACAAAAAGGCACAACACCATGACTGGAACAATACACAAATAACCCGCACATAGGAGAGAGAGAAACTAACGACGTTTCGGTCCGACTTGGTCCATTTACAAAGTAACATTGTGACTGTAAATACTCCAAGTCGGACCGAAACGTCATCGTTGGCTTCTCTCTCCTATGCGCGGCTTATTTGTGTATAGCATCATACTGGGACGAGTGTACACCTGGAGAGGGTTTCAGGGGGGGTCAACGCCCCTGCGGCCCAGTCTGAGACCAGGCCTCGTTTTGGATCAGGGTCTGATCAACCAGGCTGTTACTGCTGGCCGCACGTAAACTGACGTAAAAACCACAGCCCAGCTGATCAGGTACTGACTGTAGGTGCCTGTCCAGCGCCTTCTTGAAGACTGCCAGGGGTCTATTGGTAATCCCCCCTTATGTATTCTGGGAGGTAGTTGAACAGTCTATGGCCCCTGACACTTATTGTGTTGTCTCTTAGTGTACTCGTGGCACCCCTGCTTTTTATTGGGGAAATGTTGCATCTCCTGCCGAGTCTTTTCCTTTCGTAGGGAGTGATTTTCGTGTGCAAGTTTGATACTAATCCCGCTAAGATTTTCCAAGTGTATATTATGTATCTTTCTCGCCTGCGTTCCAGGGAACACAAATCAAGGGACTTCAGCTGTTCCCAGTAATTTAAGGGCTTTATCGTGCTTATGTGTGCCGTGAAAGTTCTCTATACATTCTCCAGGTCAGCAATTTCGGCTGCCTTGAATGGGGCAGTTAGTGTATAGCAGTATTCCAGCCTAGAGAGAACAAGCGATTTGAAGAGAATTAATATGAGCTTGGCATCCCTAGTTTTGAAGGTTCTCATTATCCATTCTGCCATTTTTCTATCAGATGAGGTAGATACATTGTTGTGGTCTTTGAAGGTGATATCCTCTGACATTATCACTCCCAGGTCTTTCACATTAGTTTTTCGCTCTATTGTATGGTTAGAATTTGTTGTATAACCCGATACAGTTTTAATTCCCTCTAGTTTTCCATATCTGAGTAGTTGAAATTTCTCTTCATTGAACTTCATGTTGTTTTCTGCGGCCCATTTAAAGATTTGGTTGATGTCCGCTTGGAGTCTTGCAGTGTCTTCGATGGAGGACACTATCATGGCAATTCGGGTGTCATCCACAAAAGACACGGAACTATGGCTTACATCTCTGTCAGATATGAGAATGAGATACAGGATGGGAGCGAGTACTGTGCCTTGTAGAACAGAGCTTTTCACTGTAGCCGCATCAGACTTTACTCTGTTTACTATTACTCTTTGTGTTCTATTTGTTAAGAAGTTATAGATCCTTCTACCAACTTTTCCTGTTACTCCTTTATGCATTTTGTGCGCTATTACACCATGGTCGCACTTGTCGAAGGCTTTCGCAAAATCTGTGTATACTACATCTGCATTTTATTTATCCTCTAAAGCATCCAGGACCTTGTCATAATGGTCCAGTAGCTGGGACAGGCAGGAGCGACCTGCTCTAAACCCGTGTTGCCCTGGGTTGTGTAACTGATAGGTATCTAGGTGGTTGGCGATCTTGCTTCATATAACCCTTTCAAAGATTTTTATGATATGGGATGTTAGCGCTAGCGGTTTGTAGTTCTTTGCAATTGCTTTACTGCTACCTTTGTGGAGTGGGCCTGTCTGTGGGATGACCCCTGTGTCCATGCTCCCTCTCCATAGAATGCTGAAGGCACGTGACAGGGGCTTCTTGCAGTTCTTGCAGTTCTTGATGAACACTGAGTTCCATTACGAGTGTAGTGTTGTATGTGAGATGATATCTGAGCTATATAAGCCTTCTGCTGTTCTGTTATTTTTACAGGTCCTTGATAATGTGAGAAATCACAAAAGCGCTAGGAAGTTCACTGTTTTCACAGTGGTTGTTTACTGTGATCTTATGGCATCATTGTCTTGTATTGTCATGATGGCGGCTTTGAGGGGACTTTAGCTAGAGCACGCTACAGCCACGCTAGTGTGGGATTCCTCTGTAAAAACCTGAATTGTGGTTACACTGGAGCCCATGATAAACTCCATGGTTTATAGAAATGTACCTAATGGGATGAATCCTATTAGAGCCCGCTGGTCCAGTGGTTAACACTGGTCTGAGAGTTTTATTACTCGCCTGCCATGGGTTCGAACCCCCCTCCCGTGTTCTGTGATTTAACTGTGTGTGTTTGGTAGGGGGAGGGCTAAGGCTTGCCTGCCATAAATGAGGTCAACTTTGATGTTAGCGCAATAAAGGAAGGTTATTGTTGACGCTTTACGTCTCGTATTATTCTTTGTGTTTGTTTATCTCCCCTTCCCTCTCATCTGTAACCCCCCCTCCTTCATCTATAACCCCCTCCCTCTCATCTGTAAACACCCTCCTGTTTCTTTGACTCCCCCATCCCCGTCATCAATAACCCCTTCCTTCCTCTCTCTCAACCACCTTTCTCCGTCTCTCCTCTTCTCTTTCTCTCCTCTCTCTCTCTCTCTCTCTCTCTTCTCTTCTTTCTCTCTCTCTCTCTCTCTCTCAGCGTCATGCCTCAGACAATCGTATTGACCAAGTAAATAAATGTTACCTCGTTGTTTATTGATCTTTTGTCAACGTTTTGTTTATTAAAGACTCATTTTCCTCACAGAATAAAGATTTTCGTCCATTCTGAGAAAAATTAAAGTGAAATAGAGCTTAAAGAAATATGTGAATAAATAAATATATATATATATAATGGGGTCCACCTCTGGTGTCAATTGTGGGACCCATTGCCTCGAGAAGTGGATAAAAAGACTTCAAGGAAGAATATATATATATATATATATATATATATATATATATATATATATATATATATATATATATATATATATATATATATATATATATATCGACGTCACTTTGCTAAAAATATCTTCAGATATTTCAAATATTCCCAGACGAATAGTGTTTGTAAAAGGATTTGTTCCTGATGTGTGTACAAACTTTTGTTGCAGGCTTGTGTACAAACCTTTGCTCCTGGCTTGTGTCCAAACTTTTGTTGCAGGCTTGTGTCCAAACTTTTGTTGCAGACTTGTGTACAAACCTGTTCCATGCTTGTGTACAGAGTTTTACTCCTGGTTTGTGTACAGAGTTTTACTCCTGGTTTGTGTACAGAGTTTTACTCCTGGTTTGTGTACAGAGTTTTACTCCTGGTTTGTGTACAGAGTTTTACTCCTGGTTTGTGTACAGAGTTTTACTCCTGGTTTGTGTACAGAGTTTTACTCCTGGTTTGTGTACAGAGTTTTACTCCTGGTTTGTGTACAGAGTTTTACTCCTGGTTTGTGTACAGAGTTTTACTCCTGGTTTGTGTACAGAGTTTTACTCCTGGTTTGTGTACAGAGTTTTACTCCTGGTTTGTGTACAGAGTTTTACTCCTGGTTTGTGTACAGAGTTTTACTCCTGGTTTGTGTACAGAGTTTTACTCCTGGTTTGTGTACAGAGTTTTACTCCTGGTTTGTGTACAGAGTTTTACTCCTGGTTTGTGTACAGAGTTTTACTCCTGGTTTGTGTACAGAGTTTTACTCCTGGTTTGTGTACAGAGTTTTACTCCTGGTTTGTGTACAGAGTTTTACTCCTGGTTTGTGTACAGAGTTTTACTCCTGGTTTGTGTACAGAGTTTTACTCCTGGTTTGTGTACAGAGTTTTACTCCTGGTTTGTGTACAGAGTTTTACTCCTGGTTTGTGTACAGAGTTTTACTCCTGGTTTGTGTACAGAGTTTTACTCCTGGTTTGTGTACAGAGTTTTACTCCCGGTTTGTGTACAGAGTTTTACTCCTGGTTTGTGTACAGAGTTTTACTCCTGGTTTGTGTACAGAGTTTTACTCCTGGTTTGTGTACAGAGTTTTACTCCTGGTTTGTGTACAGAGTTTTACTCCTGGTTTGTGTACAGAGTTTTACTCCTGGTTTGTGTACAGAGTTTACTCCTGGTTTGTGTACAGAGTTTTACCTGGTTTGTGTACAGAGTTTTACTCCTGGTTTGTGTACAGAGTTTTACTCCTGGTTTGTGTACAGAGTTTTACTCCTGGTTTGTGTACAGAGTTTTACTCCTGGTTTGTGTACAGAGTTTTACTCCTGGTTTGTGTACAGAGTTTTACTCCTGGTTTGTGTACAGAGTTTTACTCCTGGTTTGTGTACAGAGTTTTACTCCTGGTTTGTGTACAGAGTTTTACTCCTGGTTTGTGTACAGAGTTTTACTCCTGGTTTGTGTACAGAGTTTTACTCCTGGTTTGTGTACAGAGTTTTACTCCTGGTTTGTGTACAGAGTTTTACTCCTGGTTTGTGTACAGAGTTTACTCTGGTTTGTGTACAGAGTTTTACTCCTGGTTTGTGTACAGAGTTTTACTCCTGGTTTGTGTACAGAGTTTTACTCCTGGTTTGTGTACAGAGTTTTACTCCTGGTTTGTGTACAGAGTTTTACTCCTGGTTTGTGTACAGAGTTTTACTCCTGGTTTGTGTACAGAGTTTTACTCCTGGTTTGTGTACAGAGTTTTACTCCTGGTTTGTGTACAGAGTTTTACTCCTGGTTTGTGTACAGAGTTTTACTCCTGGTTTGTGTACAGAGTTTTACTCCTGGTTTGTGTACAGAGTTTTACTCCTGGTTTGTGTACAGAGTTTTACTCCTGGTTTGTGTACAGAGTTTTACTCCTGGTTTGTGTACAGAGTTTTACTCCTGGTTTGTGTACAGAGTTTTACTCTGGTTTGTGTACAGAGTTTTACTCCTGGTTTGTGTACAGAGTTTTACTCCTGGTTTGTGTACAGAGTTTTACTCCTGGTTTGTGTACAGAGTTTTACTCCTGGTTTGTGTACAGAGTTTTACTCCTGGTTTGTGTACAGAGTTTTACTCCTAGTATGTGTACAAAGTTTTACTCTGGTTTGTGTACAGAGTTTTACTCCTGGTTTGTGTACAGAGTTTTACTCCTGGTTTGTGTACAGAGTTTTACTCCTGGTTTGTGTACAGAGTTTTACTCCTGGTTTGTGTCAGAGTTTTACTCCTGGGGGGGGGGGGGGGGGTTTTTTTTTTTTTTTTTTTTTTTTTTTTTTTTTTCTCTGGTTTGTGTACAGTCTTTTGTTCCAGGCGTGTGTACAAAGGCTTGTTGCTGTCGTGTGTACGAATATTTTGTGTGTGTGTGTTGCTGTCGTGTGTACGAAGGTTGTATGTGTATGTTCCTGGCGTGTGTACAAAATTGTGTGTAAATCTTGTGTATTTTTGTTGTGTATACAGAGGTTTGTGCATGTGCAAAGGTATACGCGAATCATGTTTGCGTTCCTGACGTGTATGTGAATCATGTTTGTGTTCCTGACGTGTATGTGAATCATGTTTGCGTTCCTGACGTGTAAGCGACGGTTATGTGAATCATGCATGATCCTGGTTGCATACATGTGTGTGTGAATCATGTGTATGCGAAGGTGTGTGTGTGTGAATCATGTGTGTTCGTGGCGTGTATGCGAAGGTGTGTGTGAGAATCGTGTATGTGATACTGGAGTGTATATAATATTTGTGTATAGTTGTGTCCTTGGCGTGTTTTCGAAACGTACTGTTAAGGAAGAAAGTATGGATGCAGAGAGTTTTTGTGAAAACGTTTCGCTGTGCGAAGAGTTTGATCATGGCAATCATTCACCTGACGAAGCCGCACTCAGGGCGAAATGCAACAAATAAAACCTGTTTATCACTTGCGTAGTTTCTTCATGATGATCGCGTGTTGTCGTCCATTAAGACGTTTCTCCTGTGGAACAAGCTGCTGCTTGTAAATAAGTGGTTTAAAAAACCGTCAAGTAGATAAGTGAGACACTTGTACAATATATGGGGTATCTTCCACCTTTCTCTGCATTGGACTGAAGAAGCCACTGGTTGGCGAAACGTCTAAAGAATTAAGATACCCATATATTGCACAAGTGTCTCTTATCAAGCTGTCTCAGTAAAGTTTCTGTCTGCAGTTATCTGTTAGTAAGACACAATATGCGGTTTATAGCATTTTGTTAAGAAGACGTGAGTATTGATGAAATCCGTGGTGGGCGAAACGTCTTCTCAGTAAAGTACCATAAACCATATATTGTGTTTTATTAACATACTTGTAGGTATATAATACCATTGATTAGGGGTGTGTCAAAATGTCGGTACAGATGATATCGGATAATTTTAATAGTATCGGTTATTGGCCTAAAACTGAGTATCGCCATCGGGAAAAATTTTGGTATCGTCCCATCACTCGGCTTGATATAAATGCAATTGTCCACCGTTTTGTTGTCCAGTGGATGGTAGCCTCGCTGGCTGCTATATGTGGACCAAATTCCCCGTTAACGAGGTAGTTAAGGCCTGGGTCGTTAGGGGCACTTTACATGATGTATGTGTTGGTTGGCAGGCCAGAGAAACAGGTGGGAAAGACAGCGAGCATTGTGTGAGGTAGGCAAGTCTCTCTGACTTTGTTTCAGAGCTTCTCTCTCTAAACCCCAGATCAACCAGGCTGTGAATGATACGTGGGTCAGCGGGCCACCAGCAGCAACAGCCTGGTTGATCAGGCTAGCACCAGACGAGCCTGGCCCATGGCCGGGTTCAAGGAGGAGAAAAACTCTGAACTCATCAAAGGTATACCCCTGTGGTGCTGGTGAAGGGTTCTTGATCCAGAGAATAGGAGCTATTTTCCCTTTCCTCAGATTAACCCAATCTTCAAGGCAAGCTAGTAAAAGAACCTTTGAGGCTGGTCACAGGTATGTTAGTTATTACTTCCCAGTCTTAGTGATTCCCACGACACTGAAACACAACTGGGAAGATATAATTGCGACATACCAGTACAAGATATCCCTCATATATTTCCTTCCCTAGATGGGGCCACCAATATGGAACAGCACTCCAGTCGTTTGTGATCTCGCCACTGTTCGGTGATGACACCATTCAGAGCCAGAGAGCTATCACATGAAACTGATATAGATCTTATGTAGACTGCATAGAATAAATAAAGCGTTTAAACTGCTGGAAACACCTGAAAGTTCTGAATATGTATAGTCTGGAGAGGGGAGAGATATAAATTATAATATATACAATTTAAGATACTGGAGGGCCTACTCCCAAGCCTACACTACCATAACAATGATGCACGTCCCTCATCTGATGCCAGTATATAAGAACCAGTCTGCCTGCCTGTGCTTCAGATTCTTCAAGACTAAAGGTACTCATCACCAACTCCAAGGCTGAGGGACTGATTACCTCGTCTTTTGTATATAGTTCTGGTGTCTTCACATGTCCTTGAATTGTATTGATAAAGCCACTGGATGGCGAAACGTCTACAAATAATGATGTTGCACATGTGTCCAATTCTTCATCTTGTCGGTATTATATACCATCCATGCACAGCAACAGTTTGGTTGACCTGGCAAGCACCAGATGAGTCTGGCTCAAGGCCGGGCTTTGGGAGCAGAAAAACTCAAAACTCATCAAAGGTAAAAGTACTACAAGAGCTACAGGTCAACGTACAATAGACGGCATATCAAGAGAGACATTGAAACGGGTGTTCAGTACCCGTCGTGTACTTTGTGAAAACCAGAATAACCAACACATTCAATTTTTATAAATTGCCAATACGCATACATTCTCTAAGGTACGAGTCTTTTTGAGCACCTCATTCAGAAGTCTTAGTAAACTGTAGAACACGTAGGTAAGAACAGTTATAATTGGAGGAGGAGGAATCGGCATACAAACTAAAACACATTCAAGAAAGTTCCTGAACCAACACAAGTGGAATGTAGGGTAGACTAAGAGAATAACGATTCATATTCCAAGAATCTTATAAGATTCAGAAAAATACATGATGACAACATAAAAAATACTCGGTGAGTGCACAGGTACAGAATGTACATAGGAGGGAACATGAGACATGATCACATAGAGATACTCAGTGATAGACCTAAATACATACATACTGTAATGAACACTTGTCGATGCTGCAGAGTATCCCATATGAAGAAAAAAAAAAGAATAAAGGATGTAAACGAAACTGTATATTTCGACCCCCAGCTGGATTCCTCATCAGTAGAATGATGAGGACTCCAGTTGAGTCGAAGTAGTATATAGTCACTTCCGTTGCTTTCTTTTTTTCTGTCCACATGTGGATACCCTTTAGCACATATAAACATACGTAAGGAAGAAATCACAAGAAAACGCGTGATTGTAAATGTAAAAAATACCTCGGTGAAAATGAGAAAACCTGTGTAAGCACATGAAAACGTTCAGGTTTTTTTTTCCTATTTTCACTGATATTTTTTACATATTTAGAACTTGATAAGCTAGAAGGAAGAGGAGAGGACACAGGTATAAACTGAAAGTTATGAAGTGCAATAGGGACATAAAATGACAGTGGGTCAGCTCGAGAACGGAATGTACAAGGAGAGGCAGTATAACTCCAAACATGGAATGGTATATATGTCAGGAGGAGAGACTGAAAGGTAAAGTAGCCTTGAGATAATACAGTCTCCAGGTAGCCAGCCATGACCACGTTCTCACCTGGTCGTCAGAACCACACCAGACCTGGCAGTCAGGACCACACCACACCTGGCAGTCAGGACCACACCACACCTGGCAGTCAGGACCACACCACACCTGGCAGTCAGGACCACACCACACCTGGCAGTCAGGACCACACCACACCTGGCAGTCAGGACCACACCACACCTGGCAGTCAGGACCACACCACACCTGGCAGTCAGGACCACACCACACCTGGCAGTCAGGACCACACCACACCTGGCAGTCAGGACCACACCACACCTGGCAGTCAGGACCACACCACACCTGGCAGTCAGGACCACACCACACCTGGCAGTCAGGACCACACCACACCTGGCAGTCAGGACCACACCACACCTGGCAGTCAGGACCACACCACACCTGGCAGTCAGGACCACACCACACCTGGCAGTCAGGACCACACCACACCTGGCAGTCAGGACCACACCACACCTGGCAGTCAGGACCACACCACACCTGGCAGTCAGGACCACACCACACCTGGCAGTCAGGACCACACCACACCTGGCAGTCAGGACCACACCACACCTGGCAGTCAGGACCACACCACATCTGGCAGTCAGGACCACACCAGGTAGTCAAGAATAAAATAATAATGAGGAGGAGGAAGATGTAAATGAGTCACAGTATGTAAGGATGGTTATAAAGTGGAAAGACTTTGATAAAGAGGTGATAGAGGCAGACTCCATTCACATCTGTATTAAAACACACACATTCTCTCTCACTCTCTCTCTCTCTCTCTCCCTCTCTCTCCCTCTCTCTCCCTCTCTCTCTCTCCCTCTCTCTCTCCTCCCTCTCCCTCCCTCTCTCTCTCTCTCTCTCTCTCTCTCTCTCTCTCTCTCTCTCTCTCTCTCTCTCTCCTCTCCCTCTCTCCCTCTCTCTCTCCTCCTCTCCTCTCTCCCTCTCTCTCCCTCCCTCTCTCTCTCTCTCTCTCCTCTCTCTCTCTCTCTCTCTCTCTCTCTCCTCTCTCTCTCTCTCTCTCTCTCTCTCTCTCTCTCTCTCTCTCTCTCTCTCCTCTCTCCTCTCCTCTCTCCTCTCTCTCTCTCTCTCTCTCTCTCTCTCTCTCTCTCTCGCAACGACGACAACTCTGCAGTTAATCTCAGTCCTCGAAATGCTGGGCGTCAGTGGTAAGGCGGGGTATGCTACATTACTCTTCAAGGGCCAAGGTACCCTTTACAAGCGTTGGATTTTGAGCCTTAGTAGTGACTGGTGGATGATGCCTTATGTCCTGCTGTGAGTCAAGGCTGTGTGACGTCACGGCCTTCATCACCATTTTCCTTTTTATATTTGTTATTTGTTCTATTGTTTCTTGTATAACAGTACCACGGGTGTTTTTCTTTCAGTTTTTTGCACAAATTTCATCACTGGTGTTTTTCTTAATGTACTTCTTTCTCTTGTCCGTTGGAGAGGGCAAACTACTTTGGTGCTCAGTGTAAGTTGTCATCGTAGTGACGGAGAAGCACTAAACCCGTATGGGTCACTTCAGTGCCTGAAGAATGGGTAGTTATGTTTGATCCAAGAAAAGGGGAGGGTGGCTCTTGTTTTAATGGATTGAGATCTTCGCCAGCATGAAGGCACCTTCCTTTGAGGGCGACTGTACATGTTAAAGGAGGGAGTGTTGATAAATGTGATGTTTGTAGGTACGACTACCACCACCCCGAGTTGTTGCTGTGTTGACAACTGTAGGTACGACTACCACCACCCCGAGTTGTTGCTGTGTTGACAACTGTAGGTACGACTGCCACCACCCCGAGTTGTTGCTGTGTTGACAACTGTAGGTACGACTACCACCACCCCGAGTTGTTGCTGTGTTGACAACTGTAGGTACGACTACCACCACCCCGAGTTGTTGCTGTGTTGACAACTAGGTACGACTACCACCACCCCGAGTTGGTGCTGTGTTGACAACTGTAGGTACGACTGCCACCACCCCGAGTTGTTGCTGTGTTGACAACTGTAGGTACGACTGCCACCACCCCGAGTTGTTGCTGTGTTGACAACTGTAGGTACGACTGCCACCACCCCGAGTTGTTGCTGTGTTGACAATTGTAGGTACGACTGCCACCACCCCGAGTTGTTGCTGTGTTGACAACTGTAGGTACGACTGCCACCACCCCGAGTTGTTGCTGTTGACAACTGTAGGCACGACTGCCACCACCCCGAGTTGTTGCTGTTGACAACTGTATGTACGACTGCCACCACCCCGAGTTGTTGCTGTTGACAACTGTAGGTACGACTGCCACCACCCCGAGTTGTTGCTGTGTTGACAACTGTAGGTACGGCTACCACCACCCCGAGTTGTTGCTGTGTTGACAACTGTAGGTACGGCTACCACCACCCCGAGTTGTTGCTGTGTTGACAACTGTAGGTACGGCTACCATCACCCCGAGTTGTTGCTGTGTTGACAACTGTAGGTACGGCTACCATCACCCCGAGTTGTTGCTGTGTTGACAACTATAGGTACGACTGCCACCACCCCGAGATGTTGCTGTGTTGACAACTGTAGGTAGGACTACCACCACCCCGAGTTGTTGCTGTGCTGACAACTGTAGGTACGACTGCCACCACCCCGAGTTGCTGTTAACTGTAGGTACGACTGCCACCACCCCGGGTTGTTGCTGTGTTGACAACTGTAGGTACGACTGCCACCACCCCGAGTTGCTGTGTTAACTGTAGGTACGACTGCCACCACCCCGGGTTGTTGCTGTGTTGACAACTGTAGGTACGACTGCCACCACCCCGAGTTGTTGCTGTGTTGACAACTGTAGGTACGACTGCCACCACCCCGAGTTGTTGCTGTTGACTGTTGACAACTGTAGGCACGACTGCCACCACCCCGGGTTGTTGCTGTGTTGACAACTGTACTCCAGTATCACCTGCGTTTTCCCACGCTTTACAGTTCGCTCTGTATGATCCTTATGGGTTCACCACTTCCTCATTATTTACAGTTCCTTGAACTCTGTCCTGTTATCATAAGAACATAAGAAAGGAGGAACACTGCAGCAGGCCTGTTGGACCATACTAGGCAGGTCCTTCACAATCCATCCCACTGACAGGATATTTGCCCAACCCAATTTACAATGCTACCCTAGCAATAAGCTCTGAAATTCAATTTACGAATGGAATGGAAAAATAACACATAAGCAGTATAATGTGATCCTTTATTGACAACGTTTCGCCCACGCAGTGGGCTTTATCGAGTCAAACAGATCTACCTGGATAAAAGATACATGAGTATTTATAGGATTTAGTTAGGTGGAGAATGCTCCATGTGACAGTCTTCAAAGTAGGGTGATAGTTTAAAACATTGGGTAACTTAAAAAGAGATTGGACAAGTATATGGGTAAGACCTTCTGCAGTGTTCCATTCTTAAGTTCTATGTGGGATAGCGATGAAGAAGTTTCTTGGCAATAGGTTCAGCTATGTTGTAGAAGCCGTTGTTTGGTTGAAGTTGTTGGATATACAGATAAGTGATGATTCCAGGATTCTTCGGTATTGAGTGTTGTCTTCTCTGGCGATGAGTCTTGCGTTTCTGTAGTTGATAAAGGATCACATTATACTGCTTATGTGTTTATTTTTCCATTGTGTCTGTATTTTATACCATTTATTTCCATCAATTTACCCATGTGCACTCAATTCCAACCCCTCTCATTCATGTATTTGTCCAACCTAAATTTGAAACTACCCAAGGTTTTAGCCTCAATAACCCTACTAGGCAGACTGTTCCACTCAACTACCCTATTTCCAAACCAATACGTTCCTATATCCTTTCTAAATCTAAACTTGTCTAATTTGAATCCATTACTGTGGGTTCTCTCTTGGAGAGATATCCTCAAGACTTTATTAATTTCCCCTTTGTTAATACCCATCTTCCACTTGTACACTTCGATTATGTCTCCCCTCATTCTTCGTCTTACAAGTGAATGTAATTTAAAGGATTTCAATCTTTCTTCATACGGAAGATTTCTAATGCTATGAATTAACTTTGTTATTCTACGCTGAATGTTTTCTAACGAATTTATATTCATTCTGTAAAATGGAGACCAGAACTGAGCCGCGTAATCTAGGTGAGGTTGGAATTATTTTCCCCGCGGCTGGGTCTCAGATTAGGCCCTGACTCACGAAATCGTAGTAACACTATTGTAAACAAACTACAGAACGGGTGGGGCTTGAACCCATGGCAAGTAAGTCCTTGGATGGAGAGGCAATATCACAGGATTAAGTTCTGTTAAATAAGAGAGTAAAGGTATGTGTACACTGAATGTACGTAGAAGTTTAAAAGTCTTGTCTGTCATCTTATGTGTTCATGAGACAAAGAAAAGTTTCTTAAGCTTCTATAAAAAAATAACATTTGTTAAGGAAGGACTTGCCTAGTATGGGCCAACAGGCCTGCTGCAGTGTTCCTCCTTTCTTATGTTCTTATGTACTCTAGATAAGTTTAGTAGAACGTAAAGTAACTTATTGTATATACGTGATAGCTAATTGATACTAAGGAAGTGATATAAACTAGTGTCTTAGGTGATGCAGTGATGAACGTATCTTAGTGCCTCTGTGGATTGCTACACCCACCCACAGTGTTTGTGTTACAGGAAGCAACCTATCCTCATCCTACTAGCTTAATTCCACTACGTTAATTTCTAAACGCATCCTGTAAACTACAAATACTATTTTGTATACTTCAAGTTAGCTTGGGTTGGGTTAGATCAGGTTACATAAACCTACACAAAATGTACATTTGGCTCCACATAAGCAAATTAAAAAATGTTACTACACGTCTGGCAAGGCGGTGACTGAGCATCATCAGGAAACGTTTAAATTTGCACAGATATTACTGGTGGTGCGAGGCTGTGTAATATGTGGGCAGAGTTTTAATAAATTAGTTAAAAGTGGCGGCGTGTCCTTACTCTTATATACATTACTCTCTTCCTGAGTGGATATTACATCCAGCTCTCAATTACATGTATACTATAATTTAATAATGTATGGAAGAGTACAATTCGGTGGCAGGTTCCGGAGAAACCCCCCCCCCCCCAGTATGTATACCTCTCATACTGTGTATTTGATCAAGGATGAGTGGTGGGGATGGATGACACCAGGAGCTGTGGTGGGGATGGATGGCACCAGGATCTGTGATGGGGGAGAGAAGAGTGGTGAGGGTGGATAGCACCAGGAGTCGTGTTGAAGGATGTAGGTACACTGTGTGCTGAAGCTTCTAGCACGTTGATGTCACTGGTGTCAAGATTACAAGTGTCTGTCTGCTAATGTCCTCTTTATCTTTGGGCGGGCACCTCGGTCTGGCACCACCAGGGACACTCGTGAAATTTGAACGTTTCATGGCTCCTCAGCCAGAGCCAGACATACAGCGGCCATTTTTTATAATTCGTTTGTTTTTAAATGTAGTTTATGTAGCCTAATGTAACTTAAATACAGTAATGAAAATAATATTTGCAAATTTAAGACACTGGCGCAGGGAACCTCGTAAGAAAATGAACGTAGTAAAATGATATGTTGCAGTGTGACGTGTGTATTTAAGGTTCATCTGACCAGCACTCGACCTATCTAGTTTACCTACCTGCAGGGTCTTTCGGGGGTCAACGCCCCCGCGGCCCGGTTCATGACCAGGCCTCAAGGTGGACCTGATCAACCAGGCTGTTACTGCCTGCCGCACGCAATTCAACGTACGGACCATAGCCAGTCTGGTCAGGTACTGACTTTACATATCTGTCCAGTTCGCTTTTGAAGACAGCCAGGGGTGTATTGGTAATCCCACTTATGTAGGCTGGGAGGTAGTTGAACAGTCTTAGGCCCCTGACACTTATTGTGTTATCTCTTAGTCCACAGACGGCACCCTGCCTTTCATTGCAGGATGTTGCACCGCCTGTCCAGTCTTTTTTTTTCGTTGGGAGTAATTTCTGTGTGCAGAGTTGGGGTTTGTTGATGGGGTTTAAAGTCTGTCTTCTACACGAGGGTCATGAAACCTTCACATAACTTGTTAGGTAAAAGGATGCATGTTCAACTATTGTCATTTCATTGTGGCAACGTTTCGCTCTCCAGGAACTTTGGCAAGTCGTACGGCTTGACAAAGCCGTACATATACACAGTTTATTTTAATTCCTATTTTTAGGGAATTAAGTGTGTGTGTATATATATATATATATATATATATATATATATATATATATATATATATATATATATATATATATATACACACACACACACACAGTATAATCTAGGTGGCCAAAGACTGCAAACCTCACTCAAGGAAAAAGATCTTGGGGTGAGTATAATACCGAGCACATCTCCTGAGGCACACATCAATCAGATAACTGCTGCAGCATACGGGCGGCTGGCAAACCTAAGAATAGCGTTCCAATACCTCACTAAGTAATCGTTCAAGACTCTGTACACCATATACGTCAGGCCCATACTGGAGTATGCAGCACCAGTTTGGAACCCACACCTGGTCAAGCACGTCAAGACATTAGAGAAAGTGCAAAGGTTTGCAACAAGACTAGTCCCAGAGCTAAGGGGATTGTCCTACGAAGAAAGGTTAAGGGAAATCGGCCTGACGACACTAGAGGACAGGAGGGTTAGGGGAGACATGATAACGACATATAAAATACTGCGAGGAATAGATAAGGTGGACAGAGAAGATGTTCCAGAGAGGGGACACAGAAACAAGGGGTCACAATTGGAAGTTGAAGACTCCTATGAGTCAAAGGGATGTTAGGAAGTATTTCTTCAGTCATAGAGTTGTCAGGAAGTGGAATAGCCTGGAAAGTGACGTAGTGGAGGCAGGAACCATACATAGTTTTTAGACGAGGTTTGATAAAGCTCATGGAGTAGGGAGAGAGAGGACCTAGTAGCAATCAGTGAAGAGGCGGGGCCAGGAGCTATGAATCGACCCCTGCAACCAGAAATAGGTGAGTACACCTCTTGGTGTATATATCCAGGATCCCCACTGTACTAAATTAATTTTCTTCAGTAGTCTGAGCGTTAATATCTTACAGCTTCCTGTAAACCTACAAACATTAAGTTAGGTTGCTTGAACTTGTAAAATAATATATTCAACACAGAAAAAAATGTGCTCTGTACGCGTAGCAACGAGGTGAGTGAAAATAATAAAGAACGGTTGGCATTTGCACGGTTACCACTGGCGGTGCCAGAATACACTCCTTCCTTAGGTTACTTAAGGTTTGTCAAGAAACAGGACAAGTATTTCTTGACGCGGAGTCCTAGTCATATGATGATTCGCAGCTGGGGCTTTAGGTCATCAGGTCGAGGCCTTCCGCTGGTTTACCGGTCCACCCTTTTAAAAAATATGGTTATGATTATAACCATTAGATCTAACGGCCTGGTCACAGACCGGGCCGCGGGGGCGTTGACCCCTGGAATTCTCTCCAGGTAAACTCCAGGTACTCCTTCCTACGTAGTATTGGGGAGCAGGATAAAAGCAGCCAGCCCACATTCTTGTGGGCCGGCTGTGAATGGAGCTGGAGGCTCCATTCACAGCTTCAAGAGTAGGTATGTCAGTCCGGGAAGCCAGGGCTTAGTTGATGACAGTCAACCCAAGAGGTGGAATCAGGAGCTGTCACGAATAGCTCTCAGTGAAGACTAGGCGAGTAGTACCCTCCCCCACCACCCGTATGATTGTACCGCCAGAAGCACCTCCTGCACCATTATCATTGCACTATTGCCCCGTCAACTGACGTTGAGCTGCTATTTTGAGCATGTGTATATCAGACTTTTGCCTCAGTGATTTCATGGCCACATACGTCGTTATGTCTTCAGTAGTAGCAGGTCCAGTGGGCCCTACAGACGAGCAGCAAGTTATACAGTGTTCAATTGGATGCGGGTGTTTCACCCTGCAGCTCACAGGAATCGCCACTTTGAGACTATTCTCTATAGATTGAGGGTTTCTCTCTCTCTCTCTCTCTCTCTCTCTCTCTCTCTCTCTCTCTCTCTCTCTCTCTCTCCTCCTCTCTCTCCTCCTCTCCTCTCTCTCCTCTCTCTCTCTCTCTCTCTCTCTCTCTCTCTCTCTCCCTCCTCTCTCCTCTCCTCTCCTTCTCTCTCTCACACACATGGTGGCTAGCGCTCTTGCTTCACGCACGGAGGGCCCAGGTTCAATTCCCGGCGGGGCCGAAACATTTCGAAGTGTTTCGTTACACACACACACACACACACACACACACACACACACACACCCTACCTTCCTACCTCACACATCCTGCTTGTAGGTGCTGCAGCCACCTGCGTGTGATTACTTGTGATGTAGCTATATTATACTTGTGGAATGTTGCTGACTGTTGTGCACATTCTAACTCTTCGCCCACCACTTCGGCATTTTGTCTTATGTCATGGTTTTCTATAACCACCAGGATGCCTGTAGGTACCTCGGGAAACCTTAGTGCCCTTGAAAATTGATACTTCATTTATAATTTAACTCCTCATCTGATCGACTATAAATTTTCAATGCCGTTGCACTGTACCAAAGAAATAGTCATACAAATATTGGGATGTGCAGATGTCTTCTGGACTTTTATTACAAAATCTTCATAAAATTTTCCAGAAGGCCTCGACTTTTCAACACCTGTCCTTCCTACATAATGGGAATTACCAACAAATCTCTGGCTGTCTTAGAAAGGGAACTTCGTAAGATCCTCACATAATTTCCTGATCAGCCAGATTGTGATGCATGTGTTGGACTGTATTCAGCCAGCAGCAGCAGCCTATTTGATCAGGTCAGCAAACAGGAGGTCTGGTCTGGCACCGCCTTTGGGGGCAATGACCCCCAAAAGTGGCATAAGGTAAACATAAGCTTGATAAAGCCTCTGCTGATGGGCTTGAAACACTGGTGTATGCTGCTAGTAAGTTACTGAACACTGGTGTATGGTGCTAGTAAGTTACTGAACACTGGTGTATGCTACTAGTAAGTTACTGAGCACTGGTGTATGCTACTTAGTAAGTTACTGAGCACTGGTGTATGCTACTAGTAAGTTACTGAACACTGGTGTTCAGTAACTTACATCAGCACCCTTGTACCACTACTCTTGCTCCAACACCCTTGCTCCATTACCCCTGCATCAGCACCCTTGCTCCACTACCTCTGCACCAGGACCCTTGCTCCACTACCCCTGCGCCAGCACTCTTGTACCACTAACTCCAGACGAGGCGTTATCAGTATAGGGTTGGCTAGGACGAGCTGGTAGGCAAAGTATTGCCATTTTTGTTGTGGTGCGTGCGTCCTGGTTCCTCCTCTCCCCCCTTCCCCCACCCTCCTCCCCCTTGTCGTAAGACGAGTTTGAAGAGGAAAAATTACTTTCAGATGTCTTGGCCAATATAGGCAAAGCAGTCTGCCTGGTGGGGTTATTGGAGTGGTGGGTGCGAGGGCAGGTTATTTGGGTGGACTTTGGGGTTGGGGGAAAGTTATTGATGCGGTGGAGTTGGGAGGGTTTCTTAAGAGTTGGTGTGGGTGTTATTGGGGAGGGGAGGGCTTAATTGACTTGGCAGTATGGGGAGAGTTGTTATTGAATTTATGATGGGATTGAGAAGCAGATATTTTGAAAGAAGGATGATAGTGGGATGGAAATGGGCGAATAAAGGGATGGTACTAGCTAGTTTTGTTTGTTTCAGCCAAATCATACCTCTTGGTCTCGGCTTAACTGATTTGTGCCTCTAGAATTTGATGATGCCTACTTTTATAACTGTGGATGGTGTTTTGATTGAGATGGTGGAGGAGGGAAGTTACATATTATTTTTGACAGGTACTTGAGGTTGGGGTTAGAGAGCGATCTTGTCAACAATGTGTAGAAGGTTTGTACTAGCCTGTGGTATGACTCGTATTACTCACTGGTCTGGCATGCTACAAACTCTCTCTCTCTCTCTCTCTCTCTCTCTCTCTCTCTCTCTCTCTCTCTCTCCACACACACACACACACACACACACACACATACTACATTATATTCAATAGCGCCCAATAGAGTGCAATACTACGCAGCAGTCTTCAGTATTTCGTGACTACCACACCGGCGCCAATATTCCTGGTAACAAACTCTCCCTTTCTCTCCTTTCACCCCTTGTTCCTCTCCCCTCTTCCCTTGTCTTTTCCCTCCGTGTCCTCCCTGGTAGAGGCATGGAGGGGTAGTTTGCAGGATAAACAGGCACTCCTTCCTGGCGCCTGTAGTCTACCTGGCTAGTGTTTTACACCAGTAATAATTGCTAAACACTGGGGGTGCCCGCTCACGCCCTTTCTCTTGATCATTTAATAATTATAATTCACTTTTTCGTCTCTCCTGCATTTACAATCTGTTATGATTAGAGAGAGAAACGGAGGGAGGGAAGGGGAAGAGGAGGGTGAAATAATAAATGTTTGCTAGTGGATTACAGTGTGACCTACACGAATTTTGAGAAGGTATTTGACAAATGCAGTCATGCAGTGATAGCACATAAAAAAAATCATTCGGTATAAGGGGAAAAGGGGGGCAGATTATTTTTTTTTCAAACAGAACAGAGAGTAAATAAACAACAGAAATCTAGCCTAAGCAATGTTGGGCCCCAGTACCCCAAGGCACGGTCCTTTGTGCGTGTACTGTTTATCGTCCTCAGAGGGGGAAAAAAACCCAAAAT
>WNWK01023358.1:0-10000 GCA_009830355.1 Cherax destructor
TATATATATATATATATATATATATATATATTATATATATATATATATAATAAAACAAAAGTAACCGGGGGGGATTCTATGATAGTTCAGTGGTTTCCATTCTATCTTGAGACCACTGATGATTGATCTGTTGCAATACCTATAAATTTAATTTTTATACACATTTGCATTATATACTTTTCACCTTATTTAAAAAAAAAACATAAAAAAAGTTAATTATTGTGTATACCCTTCGTTATCGTGTCTCATGACACAGTACATTGTCTTCTCAAAGTTTTTCCATGGAAATTTAGGTGTCAGGCTGACACAATTATGACAGAATGGCGCAGTAGCCGGCAAACGAAGAATGTAAAACACAGGTAGCAGAATGTATTTATTAAGTGTTTCCGTCCTGAATTTGGCGAAATGTCGTTTAATGTAAGCCTCAATTTAGGAAGACACATATGCAACGTTATGATTATTTTATTTAGTTTACGTTTCGCCAGGAGCATTACCAAGCCTCATGAGACAATAATGGTTTTGGTGAGCAACACATTTTCGAAATACTATAATTTAATGGGGCATGTTGCCTTAAAATTAAAACTTTTTCGGTTTGTAAGGAAACCCCAAAGACTCCCTCTGCTGTATGTTTTAAATTTACTTGTTACTATGACTTAATAAAAAAAAATATATATAAAAAATATAATATATATATATATATATATATATATATATATATATATATATATATATATATATATATATATATATATATATATATATATTTTTGTGTGTGTGTGTGTGTGTGTGTGTGTATACATACACATGTTTATGTATATACACGTATTTGGGAAAGGTACAACTTTGATACAGGGTATTATCATTTGCATCAAAATTCTTTACATTTACTTACATAAAGTTTTTATAATCACTGTTATACCTGCCAAAAAATTTGCAATTATCAAAACTTAAACACTCTCTGAACTTTCTATATAAATACAAGATCTGAATTCAAGCATAACATTGGCGACCTATTACTAATGAATTTACCATAATACATTAGCACACTTTTAATCGCATTATACATGGTAAACAGTTCAAATACATTTTTTAATGTAATCAGACGTTCTCCCAAACTTTCCACGTCCACTATGAAACGACACACGTCCAGGACACAATGCTAAACACAAAAACACTTTCCGTCATACTTATTATACAGTATAACACACTATCCAACACATTATTCATCGCAACATCCTCTAGCACATACGTTAAAAGTATATATCACCAACATTATTTAGCTACTTCATAATTTTATTTTATTTTCATTGTAAGAAGCTGTATGAAATACAAATAGAAATGTCTTTCAGATTATCCTTTAGTTCTCTAACAGATTTTATCCTGTACATTTCAAGTACATAAGATGTAGCCAAAAGTGCCAATAAATCTTTGTGTACGTATTCGGATATACAACATCATTATACTCATGCAGCCAAAAAAATATACTTTAAAGCTATATCTATCGTACCATAACAGGAATATTAAATAAAAATACACGTAGGGAAGAACAATGAGAAAAGCTCGTATAGGCTGAAAGACGAGTAGGGTCATTTACGCGATCTAGGAAAATTTACACACTATAGGGTTTAATGAAGACAAGGGACAAAGGTTGCTGAGCAAACTTTTTCTGGGCCAACTTTTCCATTTTGTCTTGTCAAGTCATAAGGCTATAACAACAAACTCGTCCCATTTAAAAATTGTTCTGAAATACATATCTTATTTATATTATATATATATATATATATATATATATATATATATATATATATATATATATATATATATATATATATATATATATATATATATGTATGTATGTCGTGCCTAATAAATTAATGATAATTAGCAAGAACTCATCTAAAATTAAGTCCTTTCTAAAATTTTTTTTTATAGTTTAAAGATATTTTTTTTTCATTTATGTTGATGTAAATTTTTAATTTAGAAAAAAAGAATCTTAACTTTTTAAACCCATTATGGCGCAATTTAATTTAGCCTAACCCAACTAAATATATTTTAGATACTTTACAATAATTTAATAATAAACAAACACAATGAAATATATTTTTTCGTTAGGTTCAGAATGATTTTTTCGGGTTTGCATACACAAATTTTCGCTTGTCTTATATGGCAAGATGAGCGTTGCTATTTAAGAAAATCATAATTTTACCCAATCGGTCAGTATATATATATATATATATATATATATATTTAAATAAATCTTCTAAGGATCTTTGTACAAAATTATTAATTTTTTCATTAACATAAAGAAAAAAAGTTATTTAAACGTATAAAATTTTAGAGGACTATATTTTAAAGTTTTCGGCACGAAAAATATCTTCACGGGGGGGGGAAGAGGGGGTTAGGAGCTACGCACACTGTACCTGTGCACATTTGTCCATTGGGTTTGTCCATTCACCTTACTGTCAGGATTCATTTTCCTATTTGTAGTCAAATTTCCTATTTGTGAATTAATTTTCTTATTTATAGTTAAGTAGAGGCTTTTTTAACCTACCAACACATACCAGGCCTAATCCAATCTAAAATTAAGATTAGGTTTTTTTTCAATTGCAGAAACACAAAAAGCGTGATTTTGAAACGGGGTTTTGAAGTAATATTTAAAGTAGGTTTCGAAGTAACTCTTGAAACATGCTTTAAAAACAGCCCTAGAAGTAAATTTTAAAGTAGGCTTCGAAGTGACTTTTCAGACAGACATCGAAGTGCAATTTAACAGGATCCAACGTGATTTTTTAAATAGGCTTCAAAGCCACCTGAAACAGGCTTCAATGTGACTTTTGAAGCAGACTTCGACAGTAACGAATATTAAAAATCACAGTACCGTGGAGAGGAAACTTCAGACGACGTTTCGATCAGTCGGTGACTTCAGACGACGTTTCGATCCAGTCGGTGAAGTTACTTCTGACACGGGCGGCGACAGTGATCTTGACCAATACATCCAGTCAAGAAATTTATAAGAAGGTAAAATTCTCATTTACATAAAGTCAATTTTGCTGCTGAGACTATGCGTGGCAAGGAAAATAATAGCGTCAATTTATGAAGGAAATTCTGCGTTAAAACCATGTCTCTGGATCCACGGCCTTATTCTTTCCTAATTTATAAGAATATTAATACATAAATAAATGAGAAGTATTGTTCACGTGTTTTATTCAGTAATGGACAATATTCGTTTTCACAGTATCAAAAAGTTACTTAATTAGGGCACAAGACCTATCGACAACAGATGGGTCATTAAGACTTTATACCTAAATACAAATATAATGGAATCTTTAATTCCTAAAACAGGAATTAAAGATTCCATGATATTCGTTTAAAGAAAAGAGAAATATATATTGTATATAATTAACATGTTTTTTTTAGTTAAATTCTGTTATATATAACATTGGTCAACGTAAATATATTTAATATTACATTAAATCTATTATATATATATATATATATATATATATATATATATATATATATATATATATATATATATATTGTTTTCGTTATGTTCAGACTGATTTCCGCTGGTCTTTTTGGAAAAAAAAAAATTTCATTCGGCTTATTCGGCAAAGTGAACCTTTGCTAAATAATAAACTGAACGATTAAAAAAAATGGGCACTATTTTATATATATATATATATATATATATATATATATATATATATATATATATATATATATATATATATATATATATATATATATATATATATATATATATATATATATATATATAGAAATACATATATATATATATATATATATATGAAATAATATATATATATATAATATATATATATGAAATACATATATATATATATATATATATTATATGAAATACATATATATATATATATATATATATATAAATAACATATATATATATATATATATATAGGGTATATAATATATATATATATATATATATATAATAAAAATATATATACCATATATATATATATATATGAAAATATTTTTTCATATATATATAGGGAAATATAATATATATATATATATATATATATATATATATATATATATATATATATTTGCCGGTCGTCAAATTTTTTTGGTAGAACTCTTTTTAAAATTATTTTCTTTCTAAAATGTTCTCTTATACTTTTTAAAAGATAATTTTTTCATTTATGTTAATGTAAAAATTAATAATTTTGCATCGAAAGAACCTTAGAAAACTTACCTAACTTTATTATAACAAACGTAATTTAATTTAGCCTAATCCAACTAAATATATTTTAGATACGTTTACAATAATTTAATAATAATCAAACAATGAAATATTTTTTTTCGTTAGGTTCAAAATGATTTTTACGAAATTATTGCATACACAAATTTTCGCTTGTCTTATATGGCAAGATGAGTTTTGCTATTTAAGCCAAAATAGCAAGTTTTGCCTATTCGGCACGACATATATATATGAGGGGGAGGGGTTGTCCTAGTAAAGGATGGAGAGAGGGGGTACAAGAGGTTTTGTGTGCAAGGGGCTTGGACATGCAGCAGGCATGTGTGAGCGTGTTAGAATGGAGACCAATGGTTTTTGGGACCTGAAGAACTGTTGGAGTGTGAGCAGGATGATATTTTGTGAAGGGATTCAGGGAAACCGGTTGACCGGACTTGAGTCCTGGAGGTGGGAAGTACAATGCCTGCACTTTAAAGGAGGGGATTGGGATATTAGCAGTTTGGAGGGACGTCTAAACTGTCGTATCTGTCGGACAGGCTTGTAGACTGTCCACGTCCTTTTGTTGTCCTGCCTGATCCTCATCCGATTTAATTCTCCTCATTAACTTCACATCATCTGCAAACAGGGACACTTCTGAGTGTATCTCTTCCGTCAAGTCATTCACATATGACTGACCCCTGTGGAACCCTGCTCGTCACAGGCGCCCACTCTGACACCTCGTTACGTACCATGACTCGTTGTTGCCTCCCTGTCAGATATTCTCTGATTCATTGCAGTGCTTTTCCTGTTATGCGTGCCTTCTCCTCTTGCTTTTGCACTAACCTCTTGTGAGGAACTGTGTCGAAGGCCTTCTTGCAGTCCAAGAAAATGCAATCTATTCACCCCTCTCTTTTGTGTCTTACTTCCGTTACCTTGTCATAAAACTCCAGTAGGTTTGTGACACAGGATTTTCCTTTCCTGAAACCGTGCTGGTTGTCTTTTATAAGCTTGTGTCTTTCTATGTGCTCCACCACTCTCCTCCTGATAATCTTCTCCATAACTTTGTATACTATACACGTCAGTGACACAGGTCTGTAGTTTAATGCCTCGTGTCTGTCTCCTTTCTTAAAAATTGGGACTACATTTGCCATCTTCCATACCTCAGGTAGTTGCCCAGTTTCAATGGATGTGTTGAAGATTTTTGTTAGTGGCACACACAGCATCTCTGCTCCCTCTCTAAGGACCCATGGAGAGATGTCCGGTCCCACCGTCTTTGAGGTATCAAGTTCACATAGCAGCTTCTTCACCTCCTCCTGGGTTGTGTGTATTTCATCCAGCACTTGTTGATGTATCCTTTGTTGGTGTACCTCCCTATTCTGACTTCCTGGAGTCCTTCCTGTCTCCACTATAAATACTTCTTTAAATCTCATGCTGAGCTCCTCACATACTTCTTGGTCGTTTCTTGTGAACTCCTCACCTTCCTTTCTCAGCCTGATTACCTGCTCCTTGACTGTTGTTTTCCTCCTGATGTGGCTATACAACAGCTTCCGGTCAGACTTGACTTTCGATGCTATGTCATTTTCGTATTGTCGCTGAGCCTCCCTTCTTATCTGTGCATATTCGTTTCTGCATCTTCGGCTTATCTCTATTTTCCTGGGTCCTTTGTCTTCTGTACTTTTTCCATTCTCTAGTGCACTTAATGTTTGCCTCCCTACACTTTTGGGTGAACCAAGGACTCGTTCTGGTCTTCCCATTATTTCTGTTTCCCTTGGGTACAAACCTCTCCTCTGCCTCCTTGCATTTTGTCACATGTTTGTGTACTCATCTAGTTGTGGTTGCAGGGGTCGAGTCATAGCTCCTGGCCCCGCCTCTTCCCTGGTCGCTACTGGGTGTGTGTGTGACAGGATATATCCACCAAGACGTGTAAATATCTCGGTAAATATTTAATAAGAGTTTACTTATATCACTATTTTAGGGATTAAAGTGCCTTAATGACCCTCGTGTAGTTTATAAGCATTGATCCCCATTAACCATTAATTCAATAACGCTTCAGTGCTTTCTGGACCAATAAGAAGCCTTGTCTAAAGTTTCCTCATGAAATCGGGGATATATACAGTCTTATGATTTGTTTCCCCTCGAAACCATGTTTAAGAAACATTTCGCAGCATGTTAACAGTAGCACATGTATATTCTATGTAATAAAGGCAGCTATTACTGTACATTCTAATCAACATAGACAGGCACAGATGTATTATACAACAGTGACACACGTACATGTTGGTAAACGCAGGTATGCTCAGGTACACCATTCCAGACAGATACTATCACACCAGTTCACGTCACAGCATTAAGCAAGTCTGCATGTTTTGCAGTATTCGGGAATATAGTATCACAGATGCAACAATGTGCACAAATATTCATTCATATCCTTCACAGAAAACTTAAGGTAGGGCACTCTAATTTCACCGCAGTTTGTTGTTCATACAAGAATATGCAAAAGTAAATGCGCATATTTCTTTATACAGTTATTTATAGACTACGCATATACTCATTTGTTTATGCAGAAATGCATAAAGATAGATATGCTTGTTTATACATTAACTGTATATACGCATTCTTGTTAATGCAAGAAGATTTGAAGAACTATACTGATACTTCTTTTTATACAAGACTGTAGAGATATATATACTCATTCCTTGTGCAGTGTAGTCCCTCCATTGTCTGTCATATAACATCATACTCAAAATTACTTGTGACAGGTAAACAATACCTCCTTGTCAGGGAATATGTTCATTACGAATTTACCCCAAAGATCACTATTGCATATGCACTATACGTCTATTGATCTGTGTGAGTGAGTGTACATGCAAAGGAGAGCTGCTGTATGCACACCACAGCAGCAGCAATGCAATTCTGGATAATTACAGTAACGAACTGTACATTGCTTTGTGTAGAAGTTTCGGAAATTTTTGGCTCGAAGAGTTGGGCAGTCAAGTGTGTTTATCTAAGTCGATGTTCGTCACTACGTCCGTGATGTTCACTATGTTCGTGTTCGTCTCTAAGTCAGGTGTGGTCACCAAGTTCAAGGTGGTCACTATGTCAACGGTGGTTATCAGGTCCGTGATGGTTACTAAACTAATGGTGGTCACTAAATCCGGGTGGTCACTAAATCCGGGTGGTCACTAAACCAGTGGTGATCACTAAGTCCGTGTGGTTACTAAGTCCATGGTGGTTACTAAATCTGAGATGGCCAATAAATCCGTGATGCTCACTATGTCCGTGGTGGTCAAAATGTCAGGGGTGGTGGTGGAAGAGGCAGTCTGACACAAGACGCCTGACAACAAGAGTCATCATATGTCTCTCCAGTCATTCAGAGTCAACCTAGAAAGTAAGAAAAAGAATTAATGATGGAGGCCTTGCTAGAAACACAGCCCTGCTTATATGGTCATAAAAGACGCACACACACACACAACCTGCTCCTGAGGGCACTCAGGTTGATAAACCCAATCAAATGAAACTTTATTTTGTTTTCTTGCTCGACTCTGAACGTCCGGAAGCTCGTATAGTGAGCCTTTCTTTTCTTCGATAATGACCTTGTGGTCCAGTCCACCTGCCCTTTCAAGCGGACGTCGCTTTGTGAACTTGCTTCCCAGCCTTCAATTTTAATCTAAAATTAACGTTAGAATTAGTTAATTATCATGTACCATTGCCACTCATCTTTTTCTCTTATCACCCCTCCTACTAGTTACCCATGCCCTATTTTACCCTTACCATTTACACTCACGACTTTTCTTCCATCTCCTCTCTTCTCGAGATACTATTATGACGACCAAACTAAAACAAAACTATTATCAGCCGTCCGTAGTGGAAGTGTAGTACGTCACACCGTCACAGTGGCCTCTGCCATACCCAACATGCTGTCAATTGTCCCTCCGTCCTTAGTGCTAACTGACCCTCATTATGTCACACAGAGAAGACCTCAAGATCGTCACAATGGTGACGTCTTTCCTCACACTGAGTGGTGTTAATTATCCGGCAAACTATATATACCATTAGACTGGTCTCAAAGTATGATATACGTATAAGTCTCAGGAGGTTGTCAATGCATCTGTATTACAGGCCACGTTTCCAGTTAAGCTTACACCTGTCGGGAATCTGCATCAGAAAGTCAGATTTATTAACAAAATATGTATATTTTACACTCTTATTACTATGTATTCAGACTACATAAAGAAGTACTTGTCGAACTTAAATTCTGTAAAATCGGTAAACGATTTTTTTGTGATAAGGAGCATGCGGGCATTGATCGGTATATTTCTTACGCCAGTAATCAGTCAGTATTGCATTATATGGAGCCATTTTAGCTTATATCGCAAAATAAATTCCATTTGATTGATAACAAATGTTAATCAATGTCCATTTGTGAAAAGGTCATACTAGATAAATCAGACTTTTATCGTAATTATACACATTAATATAAATTATAATTCAGTATTTATTTAGAAACTTCAGGGACTAATACTTGAACGAAACAAAGGAATTCTTTATTGTATCGTTTGGCTCTAGCTTACGTTAAGCATTAACATGTACAAGGCTCTTCCAGACTGCCAGATATAGGAGTCAACAGGAGGTGTGTAGGTCTACACTTGCACATTACAATATTTATCTCTTTCAAGCACACGGGATGTGTTTACACAAAACATATGTTCCAGTAAAACATAAAAAAACAAACACACATATAGTCATTCACTTTTTACTTAAATACACACACACACATACGTAAATGTGTATGTTATGTAATAATTTTTAGAGCATCCCCAAACAATTGTCTGAAAAACACCCGTCTGGTAAATGTCAGTCGGGTAAACACAAGTCTGGCAAACCAGTCTCACAGTTACAAGTATGGCAAAGACCAGTATGGCAAACACCAGTATGGCAAACACCAGTATGGCAAATGACAGTCTAGTAAACTTCAGTCATGCAAACACCAGTCTGGCAAACACCAGTCTGGCAAACACCAGTCTGGCAAACACCAGTCTGGCAAACACCAGTCTGGCAAACACCAGTCTGGCAAACACCAGTCTGGCAAACACCAGTCTGGCAAACACCAGTCTGGCAAACACCAGTCTGGCAAACACCAGCAAATCTGGCAAACACCAGTCTGGCAAACACCAGTCTGGCAAACACCAGTCTGGCAAACACCAGTCTGGCAAACACCAGTCTGGCAAACACCAGTCTGGCAAACACCAGTCTGGCAAACACCAGTCTGGCAAACACCAGTCTGGCAAACACCAGTCTGGCAAACACCAGTCTGGCAAACACCAGTCTGGCAAACACCAGTCTGGCAAACACCAGTCTGGCAAACACCAGTCTGGCAAACACCAGTCTGGCAAACACCAGTTCTGGCAAACACCAGTCTGGCAAACACCAGTCTGGCAAACACCAGTCTGGCAAACACCAGTCTGGCAAACACCAGTCTGGCAAACACCAGTCTGGCAAACACCAGTCTGGCAAACACCAGTCTGGCAAACACCACTCTGTCAAACATCAGTCTGGTAAACACAAATCTGGAAGACACCAAACCGGGGAGTTAAGCCTATAAAGTTAAGGTCATTTCTACTGAATAAGCAGAATGAAAAACTGATTTATGCAATAATTTTCGAAAATCAGTCTGAACATAATAAAACAATATATATCTCGTTGATTTTAAAAACTATTTAAAAAAAAATTCAACTGATCAATGATATATTAAATAAAATTTGGCTCAAATTACATTTGGTT
>WNWK01023358.1:15000-17500 GCA_009830355.1 Cherax destructor
ATATATATATAATAAACATAATAATATATATATATATATATATATATATATATATATATATATATAAAAATATATATATATATATATATATATATATATATATATATATATATATATATATATATCATACATACATACATATATACATGTCGTGCCGAATAGGTAAAACTTGCGATTTTCGCTGAAATTGCAACGCTCTTCTTGCCGAATAAGGAAAGCGAAAATTTTTGTATACAATTATTTCGTAAAAATCATTATGAATCTAACGAAAAATATATTTCATTGTGTTCGTTTATTATTAAATTATTGTAAACTTATCTAAAATATATTTAGTTGGGTTTGGCTAAATTAAATTGCGCTTGCTATAACAAAGTTAGGTAAGTTTTCTAAGGTTCTTTTGGTACAAAATTATTAATTTTACATTAACATAAATGAAAAAGATATATCTTTAAATATAAGATAAAATTTTAGAAAGGACATAATTTTAAATGAATTCTTGTTAATTGACCAATTTTACCTATTCGGCTATATATATATATATATATATATATATATATATATATATATATATATATATATATATAGTGTGTGTGTGTGTGTGTATGTGTGAATGTTTGTGTAAATGTATTTATTTATATAAATTTACGCATACATATATTAAATGGCTTACATTGTGAGAATAATTTAATAATTCAATATCTCTCCAATAGGTAAGGTATATAGACAGTGTATAATATTGAAGGAAATGAACTAGAAGAAGCATCTCCCCTTCTTGCACACATACATTATGTAAATAAATAATATCTGAGCTGCAATAGATTATAACAAGAGGAAAAATTGTTTATCATATGATGGGAGGTCTAGGTTATAAAATATAGTTCAACAGTACACAACAACCCCCATGTGTACACTTGTGTCCTCTAGTAATTTAAAATTGAGTAAAGTTCTGCTCCTGTTTATACTTCCCATCTTAGTGATTTAGTGGTGCCACGGCACTCGCCATGACTAGTGGTGCCACGGCACCTGCCACGCCTGGCTGTGCGACAACACTAGCCACGCCTGGCTGTGCTACAACACTAGCCATGTCTGGCTGTGCTACAACACTAGCCACGCCTGGCTGTGCTACAACACTAGCCACGCCTGGCTGTGCTACAACACTAGCCACGCCTGGCTGTGCTACAACACTAGCCACGCCTGGCTGTGCTACAACACTAGCCACGCCTGGCTGTGCTACACACTAGCCACGCCTGGCTGTGCTACAACACTAGCCACGCCTGGCTGTGCGACAACACTAGCCACGCCTGGCTGTGCGACAACACTAGCCACGCCTGGCTGTGCGACAACACTAGCCACGCCTGGCTGTGCTACAACACTAGCCACGCCTGGCTGTGCTACAACACTAGCCACGCCTGGCTGTGCGACAACACTAGCCACGCCTGGCTGTGCGACAACACTAGCCACGCCTGGCTGTGCGACAACACTAGCCACGCCTGGCTGTGCTACAACACTAGCCACGCCTGGCTGTGCTACAACACTAGCCACGCCTGGCTGTGCTACAACACTAGCCACGCCTGGCTGTGCTACAACACTAGCCACGCCTGGCTGTGCTACAACACTAGCCACGCCTGGCTGTGCTACAACACAGGCCACTCGATGACAGGTATATGTAAAAAAAAGAAAGACTAAACTGGTAACAACAAACACAGCTGAGGAGGTCCATTTTCAGTGCCACGGGGACACCACTGGCCTGGGCCAATCACCGCTGGCCTGGGCCAGGCACTGCTGGCAAGGGCCAAGTAAGGAACAGTAAGCACAGCCTTGGCTCAAGCTATACATCGGCCAAGTGCCAAGCTGCCAGGCCTATAACCAAGTATTAACCGTGTGAACCCAGTAACTGGGTTCACCTCTCACTAAAAGTGGATTTCTAAAATTAACAGCTAAAGTTCTTAAAGCATTACAATTTCCCAACAGTACTGGGACGTAAATCACAAATTATATGAAAATCGCCCACTGTTTGTAGAATTGATGTAATAGTTATCATAATGGATTAAGCATTTGCAACCATACTTAATAACTTCAAATTCTTACTTTCCTCTAGTACTAGTCAAGATAGTGTCTGAAAAGTTATGAACTAAAGGTGGACTAGGGCCGCAGGCTGGCAGTCTGACATTAGTCAGTTCCTTAAGCCCAGTTCTAACACTTCACACCGCTTCACGGATGCTCTGACGCCAAGCCTTAATATCTCATATACAAAACGAATAATTAGAGAGACGATATTCTTAGTACACCTTGATTGGCTGGGGAGGCTGACCCTAGGGCGGGCGTGGGAAAGTCACTGTCCCCATTGGGTGATGGCGTAGGTAGATTAACAATGGCTGTGGTGACTGTGGTAGTGGAATTGGGTTTGCTCACCGCTACCACACTTGGCGCAGCACCTGGACTACTAGACGTGCTGGTAACGGTGTTAGTGTTGGTGATGGGGATGGGGTGTAGTGGGCTC
>WNWK01023358.1:22500-31205 GCA_009830355.1 Cherax destructor
AGAATCTTGGAGTTAGCAGCACCTGAGCAAGGCAAAAGTAATTATAGAGAAATTGAAAGGAAAAACAAACTTGCAATGAAGGCAAGACACATGGAAAGAATAGATGCAGTAGCAAACAACTTTGTGAACCAACAGGTCAGCGAAACTACAAGAATGACATGTATGAATGAATCAGCGAGACTAGATTTGATATTCCCTATATACGAAACATATTTATCCGAGACTGACTATAGGATACTATTAGGTATCTAATATAGGTAGGAAAGGGGAGACAATAGGAGGGAAAGGACAGAAAAACCAGACTACTGTGAAGAGGGCTCGAAAAGTATGATAAATATCTATAAAAAAACATGCAATAGGAAAGTAAACTGGAAAAAAGGGCAGCCTATTAAATGACGAAAAGACTGAGGAAGGTAAGGCGAGGTTTAAAGGTAGATTTATATAACAAATTTGAGAAGAGAAAAAAATACAGAGCCTATGGTTGAACGTCTGTTGTAGGGCGGCGAAACCAAAGAGTAAAAACGTGTGGAAGAAATACACAGTCTTAGGAGAAAAGAATACAGAAGCAAGCAGAAGAGCTAGAAACGTCTCTACATGGATTTGAAGGGACGTTGAGAGATAATTCAGTAATGATATAACAAATACGGTTCAAACGTAATAAAAACCGGATGGAAAGTTGCAGCCACTTAAGGATATGCTCAATGGAAACGTTTCAGGCACACTGGTCTCTCAAGAGTGACCATGATCACAAGAACAAATTTCTTCCATTAAGCATGTCCTAAAATGATGGCAATTTTGTGTCAATTTTCCGGATCAAACATCTCTTGATAGCCACGTAAATAACTCATGAGATGAGTATACACAGTATACACCAGGAACTAAATAGAAAATACAAAGTTATTCTTAAAAGAAGAAGAATTATGACAAGGAACATAGATGAGAATATTAACATCTTGCTTGCAAATGTTTAATACGTTACAATAATAAAATTACAATGATTGAATTAATTTGAGCCCAGATAGCTCAGATCATGGGGAAATGAAATGCAGACAAGGACAGAACGTTCGTTCGTAATAATGGTCATTCACCAAATAAGGAATGTACCACCCTGGGATGAAGCAATCAAACGAGATAGAGGGAAGTAGGAAGAGAAATAGCTGAGGTGAAAATTTTATGGAGAAATGCAAGGATTGGAGAATAGGAAACTAGACAAGTATGAGGAATCCCGATAAAAATTTCGGATGTAGTGTTTCTAAACGAGAATATCAGAGACCAAATAACTGAAGAAAAGAGAAAACTGAGGAATGTAATCGGTTTTGGCATTTTTTATTCTTTAAGTAGGGTTTTGATACAATATGAGAGATAAATCCAAAGAGAAGGCAAAACAAACCTTTTCTCTCTTCTCCCTTTCCGCACCGTCAACAAAATACCAAAAGTAAATTTACAGCCCCTCATACCCGGTGGGAACCTTCCCTGCAACAAAATGCCACATACAAGGTTTAACCTATTGAAAGAAAACAATTTAAAACTCCCACTATTCATACCAACACCTACATTAAACCCCTACATGGACCTTCGACGACACAATCCCCCACCACATTGATCACATCTACAGTACCCTCTCCTTTCATCCGGTTCCTAACACTCGCTCCTACACAAACTCTACCATCACCCCTTTCTTCTCCCTATAATTTATACACAGAGTTCATCCCAGTATCAATCACCCACAGAAAATGGCCTCGTGCCTATAACTCTTCCCCCTCAAACATCTCGCATGACACTAACCATAACTGTTGTGAGGAGGGGGGGGGGGGTGCCTCAGTGGTCAGGGTAATAAAAAATTAAATAGTAAATATAAAACAAAATTAAAAAATATATATAATGGGAAATTTAAAACGCAGATAGCGCGGAGAGGAAACCAAGGGAAATATAAATGAAAAACTGAAAGGCATGACTCAGTCGAGAACATGAAGAAAGTGCCAAGTAAATCCAACATCATAGAAGAGGGAAAACAAGTGGATCTAGGAATAAGTCTCTTTAAATAAGGAGGCAGAAAAAAAACATTATAAAATGTATATTTCGTCCAGAGCAAAATCATGGCTACAGCTATTTCATAGGTGCATCGAAGAACCATTACAATATAGTATGAGGTGATAACACTGAAGAAAGGTGAAACTACTCACAGCTAATGACAGATCAGTATACTATGTCCTCAATAAAAGATTCTATAATATATTTTCAGAGAAAGAAATAGTGATGCCAATGGCAAGGGGGGACAAACCAAAGGGAACTATCAATCATTTTGACAACTACAAAGAATGCGATTTTTGTTTCGTGAAGCGCTAAACCCCTGTGGCTCATTCAGCATATGGAATAGTGGAGGCTCAATTCTCCTTTCGCTAATCTCGGCTAATCAGTCAAGCTCTTAGTGACATGGTTTGGAAGTGATGAAATATCACCTTTGATACTAAGAGGAGATGAAGTACCGTGCTAGGCTCTCCCACAGATCTTCAATAATTCGTTAGGGACAGATGACTGCCGGAAGACTGGAAAGTGAAAAAAATAGGATACTATATTAAAAAACAGGAGGCAGCCAAGAAGCTGTGAATAGCAGACCTGACTCCTTAACAAGTCTGCCATGCAAGCTATTGGAGAAAAGAATAAAAAACACTGGTTGAAATCCTAGAAAACATCAAATTCCTTACAGATCTTCAGTATGGACTTTTGAATAGTAAGTCGTGTCAAGGAAAAACAGATTGAGGAGATCAAACAGGAGAAAGTGGATGGACTGCACACTTGCAACAAGACCTTTAATACTGTCACACAGAAAGCTACTAAGCAAACTGGAGAAGCATGCTGGCATAAAACGGCAGGTACTAGCATGGATTAAGAATGTTGAAATAATGGGATACATATAATGACAGAAATGAATATTCGGGATGGGATAATGTAACTTGAGTACTCTAAGGCTCTGAACTAGCGTATATTATCGGAACACGAATAAACCCTATGTATCCTTGTTTACAGATGATGCTCAAACGAGAAAAAATACGAATTACCGAAGATAGTAGAAATTTCCAGAAGCTGATCAGACGACGTAAAGAATGAATGTTAGAGTTTGTCTTCAATAAAATACAAGTAATGAAATCCGGAAAAAGAGAAAGGAAAGTAGAGAAAAAACACCTCACAAAAGCAGCCAAGAACAGACTTAAGAGTATCCAAACCACAATCTTACATAAACAGTACACAAACAGTACCATAAACTTACATAAACAGTACACAAACAGTACCACAAACTTACATAAATAGTATAAAATTAACCGAGTAAACTAAGTTCGCTGGTATAGTGATAGCATTCAAAAACTTTGATAAAAACATATGCGAGAGACTCTTTGCTTCTTACATAAAACCTGTTCTCGAATATGCAACACCTGTGTGGAGCCATCACACAGTCATGGGGCAAAGTTCATGAAGGTGCAAAGACGGTAATTTAGACTTGCGCCAAAGATGAGATTAATGAGTTATAAGGAAAGAATGGTAGAGCCAGGCCTCTGTCTATGGAAGAACAAAAAAGAGAGGATATGTTGATGACAAAAAATACTCAAGGAAAAAGACAGAATAAACAAGAATTTTTTTTTTTATGAGAAGTAACTTAAATGGATCGGGACGGAAGATACGCAACTAATGAGTAGTGAAAAATGTAATGAAACCGATACCAAAAAATTAGCGTACCACCTGCAAATATCCAAAACAAACACACACACACCCAAACACACACACAAACACACACCCACCCCTCGACCCCTGCAACCACAATTAGGTGAGTACACATACACGACGCCTAGAACAGACGCCTAGAACAGACGCTAGCCATTTTATTTTATCTTGTTTTGCAGTGTAGGTAGTAGAGCGTTGAATTATGGAACATTTTCTTGAGTAAAATTAAGACATTAAATATATTAGGGAAAAGTACAGTACCACAACATACAAACCCATCAAATAACTTTTCAAAAAAACAACCACAGGATAGAAGAAAATCATGTTAAAACAAATGGGAAATTAGCAACAGTGATAATAATATGTTTCTGAATATTTTATACACTAATATAATGGAGCAATATCAAAAAGATATTATAAATGTAAAATCTGTTATAGTGTGTCCAACTAACACCAGTCTGCAAAAGCATATTGGAAATGAGAGGATCTGTACAAATTGAGCACATGAAGTGAAATGGATTATGGAATTTAATGTCGATAAATGACATGTAATGGAAAATGGAAGGAAGTGAAATCAGGTCACATGAAGCATGTAGACTGTGTGACAAAATATTGAAAACATCTGATAGAGACAGAGATCTAGGAGTTATTATTAACAAAAAATTGTGACCGGAAGATCACCTAAAATGAAATTGTGAGAAACTCGTATGCTACACTGACACACTATATAATATCTTTCAAATATGAGGAAAGTGAAATAAGAAAGTTGTTTACAACATATATTAGGCCAAAATTGGAATGTGCCGAGGTTGTGTGTTTCTCACTCAGGAAAAAAACCCGCATAGATAAGTTAGAAAAATATCCAAAGAAGAGCTACAAAGCTGCCAGAGTTAAGCAGTGTGAGCTATGATGGAAGGTTGAAAACATTAAAAGATGCTAATGTTGGCTAACAAGAGGAAATGAGGAGACATGATAACCACATACGTATATGCTCTTGAAAAAAAATGATAAGGATTACTTAGCATCTACAGCAGGAATAACAAGAAGTCACAGCTGCAAATTGAGGAAAAAGTGGATTGGAAAGGACAGTAGATTTTTTTCTTCTCAAACAGTGACTGGCCAGTGGAAAGCATTAAAAGAGGAATTAGTAAGTGCAGCAACTTAAAAAAAATTATATGCTGAACAGAACACTGAAGACAGGACACAGGTAATTGCAAATAAGTAATCACACACACACACACACATGGTGGGTAGGAAGAGTCTGTAAGAGAAGCGGGTCTCAGGTATACGAGGTCACAGCTAGAAGTTAAAACACCAGATACATTACAGGGATGTTAAGAAGCACCTCTTTAGTCTTAGAGTGGTCAGGAAGTGGAATAACCTTGACAGTTTAGTGCTAGAGGCAGAGCCCAGACATAGCTTTAAGAGTAAGTATGATAGGGCTCACGCAGTCAGGAAAAGGTGAAACCAATAGCACCCAGCAGAGACGCGGGGCCAGGAGCTGAAACTCGATACCTGCAACCACATTCAGGTGAGTACAACTAGACGAGTACACACAAATCCGTGGTGGTATCGTCACCGCAGCTGAGCACATATTGCCAAGCTAGAAATTTTTCAGCGAGCTAGAAGAATGACTCTCCATACATGACCAGTTAAAAAGTCACAGCTAGTTAACAGGCGGTGACAGGAGCTGAGACTCGACCCCTTACCCCCATAGTGACAAAGAGAACAAATAGGTGGGCATGATTACTTCCCGCAAGTTCAATAGTTACTTACACAGATCCACGCATACCCGCACACAGCTTGAGGCAAAAGTATGACATGCGCAAAGAGCATTTTGGAGGATTGTTTTCCCTGGCGATGTATATGGTCTCAGCGTAGTAGGGGTTGATGCCTCATATTAATTTCTGTTCACGTGAATGTAAAATTTTAGTTTTTACGAATTAAGGTTGCCGTTAAAACTTTGGTACTTCTGTTAAAAAAAAAAGTGATTTGGGGTAACAGTAGTGGCCTATCACAATCGCGTCAACAAATTAGAATTTGGTAACACGTGTCGTATGTGGATCCATCGTTCATATACTGATGGTCAGTAGATCAAAGACATCAGTGTCTTTAGGATCTTCAGATTTCTTTAAATATTTTTTTTATATACTTGAGTAAATAGAGCCGTGAGCAAATGGTGTCTATTACGAGTAAGGGCTTTTGTAAAGCTGGTAGATTGTTCCAAGGAGTTGTGGAAGGACTCTCTTTAAGTAATTGACCCGTATCTAAGATCGCCCCTTTCTTGTAACAAAGTATTGGAACAATGTATGACCTAGTTATCCTTTTAGATAATCAGTATAGTGATAAAGGTATAATTTCAACTAGGAAACAAATTCCAACAAATATAAAATTAACGATCTTTAATGTTAAAGTATTTAAGACACAATACTTTCTTCTTCTCTTATTAATTTATATACAAGAATGCTCAAGGTATCTTATTACTGAAGGTACAAGATTTACGATTGTCTTGGTAAAAATCTTAATTTATGGTTACTTTTAAAGTCATGAATTTACATAGAAGTATCATAGATTTACATAGAAGTATCATGGATTTACATAGAAGTATCATGAATTTACATAGAAGTATAATGGAAGCAACACATCAACCATGTGAAGGCGGATCTTACGATATAGTTAAACAGTGATCCTAAATCCCAAACTCAAATTAAAAGTTTACATAACACTAAAACTTCTTCGTCAGGACCGATGAAATGAAAGTTGTGACCGTAAATATTTGCCCTTCTATAGACTACCGAATCTAGACTCAACACAAATGATTACAATCTACGTCTTACCGTAGTTGTACTCAAAATTAAGATCTATGTTGTATAGTTAGTAAAATAGACACACTTAGAATGCCTTAAGAGACAGCGCGAATGACCAAGTCTATTAATAACTCTGTTTTTTCCACCAAAACACTCAGTAAACCAGGAGTCACAAATGACACCGTTTCTTAAAGAAACTTGAAACTCCAAGTCCGCTAACCTAACATCGGGTCGGATCATGTGACTCAGTCAGCAGTGATCTAGACCCTAAACCAACTAATAGTAGTTGGCATGATGGTTTCCCAGCGTCAGTAGTTTGTTCTCCTCATTTAACAAATGAAACACGTCCTACCTATTTACACAGCAAATAATAAAAATAACAATAATAATAATAAAGATAATGATAACTGATGAGACAGATAATAATATAAAGCCAAACAGCTTCATTTTAGCTATTAATGAAGATATCTGCGATATAATATTAAGTGAGAGTAACTTTCTCTTATAGTAATTAAATACAACATTGGGTCCCATACACGGGGCGCAACAGTGTCTTAGTAAAAATAAAGTTGAGAATTTTAGGATAAGAATCTGAAAGAAATTACGAGTAATTAGAGAAATGAAATGTGAGCGATCAATCATCGACTTATATGGTTTTATATAATAGCTTGGTAGAAACAGCCCAGGCGAGAACGAAAAGGAAAGTGATTTAATGAAATAAACAATAAAACTGATGACAAGTATTTAAGGATAGGAAAATATTATATAATATTTAAGTAAAAAAACTTGGAACTTGAATAGTGAATTATAAGAAATCAGGGGTTCAAGAAAATAATATAGAGGACGATTTCTACGAATAACTAAGCAGTGGAAGAAATATAAACAACTATAAATAGAGTTACCTTCGCAAATGACTGCCAGGGCCATTATAAATGCAAAGATAAAATAGAAGATTAACTGTCAAATTGAGCTAGAAAACTGAAAGTTTAATGTTGGTATATCATAAAAAAATGTCAAGAGCAAAAGTAGCGTAAAGGAAACAAGGAAACTCTAATTTATAATAAAAAATGCATAGCAGAATATACTGCTAGTTACTGAAAATTCTGAAAATATGAGGGAGGAGATGTTAGGTCTTTGTAAAATTTATTTATACAAATAAAACGTGTTAAGGAATAAAATCATTACTTAAGGCCAAGATTTTAAGGAAGCCATATCAATAAAAAAAAACTTGTTGGTATTAATTTTAAAATTAAGGTATTGTTTATGTAAAAAGGGCAGAAGAGGTTATATTGTCAGAGAGATGCAAATCTCTCTCATTGTATATACACTGACATTTTACTTTAATCCCTATTTTAGTGTTTAAATTTTTCTTGACTGGAGGTGAAAATTAAATAAGACCTTAATTAATATAATAGACCAGCTTGTAGTCGCAACTTTTCGAACGCAAACAATAAACTAGGTTAGATGAAGAAAGAAATGAGAAAGAGTTAAGCATTATTATTTTCTCACATAAAATGAGTGATTACTCTTGTGAAATGGAACTTCAGTTCCCCGAACAGAAAATATTAAGTGATTAATGGGAGAGAGAAGAGATTACCAGTGATAAGCTTAAAGGGAAAAATAAAGAGATTTTATGTATAAAGTTAGATGGGTTTATCCCTTAACGAAACCTAACAGAGTGGTACATATATTAAATTGGAGAAATATGTAGTAAATAAAGTGTTCTTTCCAAGAAATCGATCTACATCAAGAAATAGTAAATTAAAAAATGGAAGAATAGTAATACATGTAAAATATTTTTCGAAATGTACTGAATATAAACTCCAAAACATATATAGTGCATAAGCCTGGTTAATAGAAATTTAAACCAAATTGGAGGGAGATAAATTTGTAATTTAATAATAAATTTATTAATATGTATAATCCATCACTTGCTAATACAGATTGTATAGAAGAATTTTAAATGAGAAATTACTAAAATATGCTAAATGTAATTAATTGTCAAAATCTGTTAAAAGAGAAATCAGAAATCCTCATAGTTGGAAACTAAGTTATAAAAATTAGGAAGTGGATGATTATATAGTTTGCGCATGAAACAAATCGTGCCTTAAATATATTTTGTAGAATCAACATATTAATGAAATAACTGAGTTTGACAGGAATATACCTGATGGCGTATTT
>WNWK01023359.1:0-31204 GCA_009830355.1 Cherax destructor
TTTACAGAGGAGACAGGAAGGACTCCAGGAATTCAGAATAGGGAGGTACACCAACAAGTGCTGGATGAAATACACAAAACCGAGGAGGAAGTGAAGAAGCTGTTATGTGAACTTGATACCTCAAAAGCGGTGGGACCTGACAACATTTCTCCGTGGGTCCTTAGAGAGGGAGCAGAGATGTTGTGTGTGCCTCTAACAAAAATCTTCAACACACCCATTGAAAATGGGCAACTACCTGAGGTGTGGAAGATGGCAAATGTAGACCCAATTTTTAAGAAAGGAGACAGACATGAGGCATTAAACTACAGACCTGTGTCACTGACGTGTATAGTATGCAAAGTCATGGAGAAGAAAATCAGGAGGAGAGTGGTGGAGCACCTAGAAAGACACAAGCTTATAAACGAACCAGCACGGTTTCAGGGAAGGAAAATCCTGTGTCACAAACCTACTGGAGTTTTATGACAAGGTAACAGAAGTAAGACACGAGAGAGAGGGGTGAATAGACTGCATTTTCTTGGAAAGCAAGAAGGCGTTCGACACAGTTCCTCACAAGAGGTTAATGCAAAAGCTAGAGGAAAGACACTGTAATGGATCAGAGAATATCTGACAGGGAGGCAACAAGGAGTCATGGTACGTGACGAGGTGTCAAAGTGGGCACCTGTGACGAGTGGGGTTCCACAAGGGTCAGTCCTAGGACCTGTACTGTTTTTGGTATATGTGAATGACATAACGGAAGGGATAGACTCAGAAGTGTCCCTGTTTGCAGATGATGTGAAGTTAATGAGAAGAATTAAATCAGTCGAGGATCAGGCAGGACTACAAAGAGACCTGGACAGGCTACAAGCCTGGTCCAGTAACTAGCTCCTTGAATTTAACTCTGCCAAATGTAAAGTCATGAAGATTGGGGAAGGGCAAAGAAGACCACACCATCTGCCAAGACCGGTGCGTTGTAATTTTACACCAGGATTTTCCAGGGTCACGGACGAGCGTCACGTACACAAAGAGGATCACGGACGAGCATCACGAACGCAAAGAGGATCACGGAAGAGCGTCACGAACACAAAAATGATCAGGGACATCCTTGAGTCCTCACTCACTCCCATTCCTTGGATCAAACCTAAAATCCTCACATTCTACAGGCGCACTATAACCGCTTTCCCCTGAATGTAATAGAAATAATATAATTAACAGTAATAGTAATAATATATATATATATATATATATATATATATATACAATATATATATATATATATAAGAATAGCAATAATATTATCAATATTAATAGTAACAACAACAACAGCAAAGACAACAACAATAGCGTCAACAGCAACAACAACAACAACAACAACAATAATAATAATAATAATAATAATAATAATAATAATAATAATAATAATAATAATTAATGATAATAATAATAATAATAATCAAAGTTCTCTTCCTTCTGACGGGGGTGAAGCAGCAGTGTTCCCACTCACTACATCAGTGTCTGCTCTAAGACGCAGTGTCCAATACCCTCTGCAAGTCAGGTAATATGCACCTCGTCCTCTCTTTTATCTCTTCTCATTTCCCTCTTTTATCTCTTATTTTTTTTATCTCTTTTCTCATTTCTCTCTTTATCTCTTTTCTAGTGTCTCAACTTGTCCTGAAATCCGACAGGGTTTGTAATGGAATAATTCAGCTGAGTTCCAATGCATTTGTGGCATCCTTCCAACAACTGTGGCACTATTCCAACAACTATGACACCATTCCAGCAACTGTGGCACAATTCCAACAACTGCAGCACCATTCCAACAACTGCGGCACTATCCAGCAACTGCGGCACCATTCCATCAACTGCGGCACCATTCCAACAACTGTGGCACCATTCCAACAACTGGGGCACCATTCCAACAACTGCGGCACCATTCCAACAACTGTGGCACCATTCCAACAACTGTGGCACCATTCCAACAACTGTGGCACCATTCCAACAACTGCGGCACCATTCCAACAACTGTGGCACCATTCCAACAATTGTGGCACCATTCCAACAACTGTGGCACCATTCCAACAACTGTGGCACCATTCCAACAACTGTGGCACCATTTCAACACTATTTGGAAACGTGTGGCCTACCGAGTACAGAGGAGTCAGGGGAAGCAGTAGAGATGTGAAGACGATGCAATGACCGTCTTTACATCTCTATTGTTTCTGCTAACTCTGTGTACTTGACTGAAGACGCCTACTGTGTAGGCACACTTTTCCGAATAAGGATACTTACCTGTTGCACATGTGTCTGACTTATAAGCTTCTACTACTGCTTTGATAGTTTTGCTCTGCACGTTTCTGCTATCCTGTGGGGATCTTTGTTTCCCCACAGACCAGCTTGAAGTTGGAATCTCCTAGTATCCAGTCGTTTAGCATCGGTTCTTCTTGTCTGACCGCCTACGTTCCTACTACGTGTATCAGGGACTACATGGTCTGACTGTAGTCATTCCTGGCCTGCTGCTGTTTGCTGATGAATTATAGATGTTTATATAAAACTGCTGGTGTGACCTATGTGTCTGAATATCTCAGTATCTGTTAGAGGGATTAGTGTGACTTGCACGAGTTAATAGGACTATCACAGCTTATTGCTTGGCTACCATTGAAAATGGGTTGGACAAATATTTTTCTTAGTGGGTGTGGGTTTGAGAAGGACCTGCCTTGTATGGGCCAGTAGGCCTACTTCACTGTTCCTCCTTTCTTATGTTCTTAGTAAATGTAAACCTCCGTGTTCAGATTTTCCAGTTCCTCAAACTTCCGGTGGCTTCTGACTCTCAGTGGTGATTCTCCTCCTTCTGCTTCTCCTTGTTCCATTTATTCTCCAATTTGCTTTCTTTTTCGTGACTATTGCATTATTATTTCTGAGATCTGTCTCTGTGAGAGCTATGGTACCAGGGTTGTGTGTGTGTGTGTTCCCATTAAATACCATATAAAATAGAGCTTGATTCCCTAAATAGAGTGCACTGCTGTTGTTCACACAGAGTGCACTGCTGATGTTCACACAGTGCACTGCTGTTGTTCACACAGAGTGCACTGCTGTTGTTCACACAGAGTGCACTGCTGATGTTCACACAGAGTGCACTGCTGTTGTTCACACAGAGTGCACTGCTGTTGTTCACACAGAGTGCACTGCTGTTGTTCACACAGAGTGCACTGCTGTTGTTCACACAGAGTGCACTGCTGTTGTTCACACAGAGTGCACTGCTGTTGTTCACACAGAGTGCACTGCTGTTGTTCACACAGAGTGCACTGCTGTTGTTCACACAGAGTGCACTGCTGTTGTTCACACACAGTGCACTGCTGATGTTCACACAGATTGCACTGCTGTTGTTCACACAGAGTGCACTGCTGATGTTCACACAGAGTGCACTGCTGTTGTTCACACAGAGTGCACTGCTGATGTTCACACAGAGTGCACTGCTGTTGTTCACACAGAGTGCACTGCTGATGTTCACACAGAGTGCACTGATGTTGTTCACACAGAGTGCACTGCTGATGTTCACACAGAGTGCACTGCTGTTGTTCACACAGAGTGCACTGCTGTTGTTCACACAGAGTGTGCACTGCTGTTGTTCACACAGAGTGCACTGCTGTTGTTCACACAGAGTGCACTGCTGTTGTTCACTCAGAGTGCACTGCTATTGTTCACACAGAGTGCACTGCTGATGTTCACACAGAGTGCACTGATGTTGTTCACACAGAGTGCACTGCTGTTGTTTACTCAGAGTGCACTGCTGTTGTTCACACAGAGTGCACTGCTGATGTTCACACAGAGTGCACTGCTGTTGTTCACTCAGAGTGCACTGCTGTTGTTCACACAGAGTGCACTGCTGATGTTCACACAGAGTGCACTGCTGTTGTTCACACAGAGTGCACTGCTGATGTTCACACAGAGTGCACTGCTGTTGTTCACACAGAGTGCACTGCTGTTGTTCACACAGAGTGCACTGATGTTGTTCACACAGAGTGCACTGCTGTTGTTCACACAGAGTGCACTGCTGTTGTTCACTCAGAGTGCAATGCTATTGTTCACACAGAGTGCACTGCTGATGTTCACACAGAGTGCACTGATGTTGTTCACACAGAGTGCACTGCTGTTGTTCACACAGAGTGCACTGCTGTTGTTCACACAGAGTGCACTGCTGTTGTTCACACAGAGTGCACTGCTGTTGTTCACTCAGAGTGCACTGCTATTGTTCACACAGAGTGAACTGCTGATGTTCACACAGAGTGCAATGATGTTGTTCACACAGAGTGCACTGCTGTTGTTCACTCAGAGTGCACTGCTGTTGTTCACACAGAGTGCACTGCTGATGTTCACACAGAGTGCACTGCTGTTGTTCACACAGAGTGCACTGCTGTTGTTCACTCAGATTGCACTGCTGTTGTTCACTCAGAGTGCACTGCTGCTGTTCACTCAGAGTGCACTGCTGTTGTTCACTCAGAGTGCACTGCTGTTGTTCACTCAGAGTGCACTGCTGTTGTTCACACAGAGTGCACTGCTGATGTTCACACAGAGTGCACTGCTGTTGTTCACACAGAGTGCACTGCTGTTGTTCACTCAGAGTGCACTGCTGTTGTTCACTCGGAGTGCACTGCTGTTGTTCACACAGAGTGCACTGCTGTTGTTCACTCAGAGTGCACTGCTGTTGTTCACACAGAGTGCACTGCTGTTGTTCACTCAGAGTGCACTGCTGTTGTTCACTCAGAGTGCACTGCTGTTGTTCACTCAGAGTGCACTAACAATGTTGTTCACGACAAAGGTAAACACTTCAGTAAACCAGGAAAATTGAATATTAAATATATTTCACAACATATAAATTGATATCAGTTAGCTCTTGTAGTTTGTTTACTAACAACCAACAAACAACCAAACTGTTTCTGCTAACAAAGTTATCTCTCTGTGATAGACCAATAAGTGTGTGTGTGTGTGTGTGTGTGTGTGTGTGTGTGTGTGTGTGTGTAAGGAAACACTTCGAAATGTTTCGGCCCCGCCGGGAAGTCTGCTACAATATTACTGTTATAATATTACTGTTACAATATTACTGTTATAATATTACTGTTACAATATTACTGTTACAATATTACTGTTATAATATTACTGTTATAATATTACTGTTACAATATTACTGTTATAATATTACTGTTATAATATTACTGTTATAATATTACTGTTATAATATTACTGTTACAATATTACTGTTACAATATTACTGTTATAATATTACTGTTATAATATTACTGTTATAATATTACTGTTATAATATTACTGTTATAATATTACTGTTATAATATTACTGTTATAATATTACTGTTATAATATTACTGTTATAATATTACTGTTATAATATTACTGTTATAATATTACTGTTACAATATTACTGTTACAATATTACTGTTACAATATTACTGTTACAATATTACTGTTACAATATTACTGTTATAATATTACTGTTATAATATTACTGTTACAATATTACTGTTATAATATTACTGTTACAATATTACTGTTACAATATTACTGTTATAATATTACTGTTATAATATTACTGTTATAATATTACTGTTATAATATTACTGTTATAATATTACTGTTATAATATTACTGTTATAATATTACTGTTACAATATTACTGTTACAATATTACTGTTACAATATTACTGTTACAATATTACTGTTACAATATTACTGTTATAATATTACTGTTATAATTACTGTTACAATATTACTGTTATAATATTACTGTTATAATATTACTGTTATAATATTACTGTTATAATATTACTGTTATAATATTACTGTTATAATATTACTGTTAAATATTACTGTTACAATAGTTACTGTTTAGCAATATTACTGTTACAATATTACTGTTACAATATTACTGTTACAATATTACTGTTATAATATTACTGTTATAATATTACTGTTATAATATTACTGTTATAATATTACTGTTATAATATTACTGTTATAATATTACTGTTATAATATTACTGTTACAATATTACTGTTATAATATTACTGTTAAATATTACTGTTACAATATTACTGTTATAATATTACTGTTAATATTACTGTTATAATATTACTGTTAAATATTACTGTTAAATATTACTGTTAAATATTACTGTTATAATATTACTGTTATAATATTACTGTTAAATATTACTGTTAAATATTACTGTTACAATATTACTGTTAAATATTACTGTTAAATATTACTGTTAAATATTACTGTTACAATATTACTGTTATAATATTATGTTATAATATTACTGTTAAATATTACTGTTAAATACTGTTATAATATTACTGTTACAATATTACTGTTACAATATTACTGTTAAATATTACTGTTATAATATTACTGTTATAATATTACTGTTATAATATTACTGTTATAATATTACTGTTAAATATTACTGTTATAATATTACTGTTACAATATTACTGTTACAATATTACTGTTACAATATTACTGTTACAATATTACTGTTACAATATTACTGTTAAATATTACTGTTAAATATTACTGTTAAATATTACTGTTAAATATTACTGTTAAATATTACTGTTAAATATTACTGTTAAATATTCTGTTATAATATTACTGTTACAATATTACTGTTACAATATTACTGTTACAATATTACTGTTAAATATTACTGTTAAATATTATGTTACAATACTGTTAAATATTACTGTTATAATATTACTGTTAAATATTACTGTTAAATATTACTGTTATAATATTACTGTTAAATATTACTGTTAAATATTACTGTTACAATATTACTGTTAAATATTACTGTTACAATTTACTGTTAAATATTACTGTTAAATATTACTGTTAAATATTACTGTTATAATATTACTGTTACAATATTACTGTTATAATATTACGTTACAATATTACTGTTAAATATTACTGTTACAATATTACTGTTACAATATTACTGTTACAATATTACTGTTAAATATTACTGTTACAATATTACTGTTAAATATTACTGTTAAATATTACTGTTACAATATTACTGTTATAATATTACTGTTACAATATTACTGTTAAATATTACTGTTAAATATTACTGTTAAATATTACTGTTACAATATTACTGTTACAATATTGTTAAATATACTGTTACAATATTACTGTTATAATATTACTGTTACAATATTACTGTTACAATATTACTGTTACAATTTACTGTTACAATATTACTGTTATAATATTACTGTTACAATATTACTGTTAAATATTACTGTTACAATATTACTGTTAAATATTACTGTTACAATTTACTGTTATAATATTACTGTTAAATATTACTGTTACAATATTACTGTTATAATATTACTGTTACAATATTACTGTTACAATATTACTGTTACAATATTACTGTTACAATATTACTGTTACAATATTACTGTTACAATATTACTGTTAAATATTACTGTTACAATATTACTGTTAATATTACTGTTAAATATTACTGTTATAATATTACTGTTACAATATTCTGTTAAATATTACTGTTAAATATTACTGTTACAATTTACTGTTACAATATTACTGTTACAATATTACTGTTAAATATTACTGTTAAATATTACTGTTATAATATTACTGTTACAATATCTTTAATTTACTTAATATTACTGTTAAATTTACTGTTACAATATTACTGTTACAATATTACTGTTATAATATTACGTTAAATATTACTGTTAATATTACTGTTAAATATTACTGTTAAATATTACTGTTAAATATTACTGTTAAATATTACTGTTAAATATTACTGTTAAATATTACTGTTAAATATTACTGTTAAATTCTGTTAAATATTACTGTTAAATATTACGTTACAATATTACTGTTAAATATTACTGTTAAATATTACTGTTACAATATTACTGTTAAATATTACTGTTACAATATTACTGTTACAATAGTTAATAGTTAAATATTACTGTTACAATATTACTGTTAATATTACTTTAAATATTACTGTTATAATATTACTGTTAAATATTACTGTTACAATATTACTGTTATAATATTACTGTTAAATATTACTGTTACAATATTACTGTTATAATATTACTGTTACAATATTACTGTTGCAATATTACTGTTATAATATTACTGTTACAATATTACTGTTACAATATTACTGTTATAATATTACTGTTATAATATTACTGTTATAATATTACTGTTACAATATTACTGTTATAATATTACTGTTACAATATTACTGTTACAATATTACTGTTACAATATTACTGTTATAATATTACTGTTATAATATTACTGTTACAATATCACTGTTACAATATTACTGTTACAATATTACTGTTATAATATTACTGTTACAATATTTCTATTACAATATTACTGTTATAATATTACAGTTACAATATTACTGTTACAATATTACTGTTACAATATTACTGTTATAATATTACTGTTACAATATTACTGTTACAATATTACTGTTACAATATTACTGTTATAATATTAGTTACAATATCACTGTTACAATATTACTGTTATAATATTGCTGTTACAATATTACTGTTACAATATTACTGTTACAATATTACTGTTATAATATTACTGTTACAATATTACTGTTAAAATATTACTGTTACAATGTTACTGTTATAATATTACTGTTACAATATTACTGTTATATTATTACTGTTACAATATTACTGTTATAATATTACTGTTATAAAATTACTGTTATAATATTACTGTTACAATATCACTGTTACAATATTACTGTTATAATATTACTGTTACAATATTACTGTTACAATATTACTGTTACAATATTACTGTTATAATATTACTGGTACAATATTACTGTTACAATATTACTGTTACAATATTACTGTTACAATGTTACTGTTACAATATTACTGTTACAATATTACTGTTATAATATTACTGTTACAATATTACTGTTATAATATTACTGTTACAATATTACTGTTATAATATTACTGTTACAATATTACTGTTACAATATTACTGTTTTAATATTACTTTTACAATATTACTGTTATAATATTACTGTTATAATATTACTGTTACAATATTACTGTTGAAGAATTGAGACACATGGGAACACATGGGAACACATGGGAACACATGGGAACACATGGGAACACATGAGACACATGGGAACACATGAGACACATGGGAACACATGGGAACACATGAGAACACATGGGAACACATGGGAACACATGAGAACACATGAGAACACATGGGAACACATGAGAACACATGTGAACACATGGGAACACATGAGAACACATGGGAACACATGAGAACACATGGGAACACATGGGAACACATGGGAACACATGGGAACACATGGGAATCTTTATTGGACTAGTCGGTTTTCAAAACCATTGATCACATCTGTCAGACACTGCAACATCTTGGGATCTTGATACAAGGAATTCTTCAACACTTACACTAGAGGATGGTCCCACTGTGACCCCGCCTCCTCCTGGTCCCACTGTGACCCCGCCTCCTTCATGTCCCCCTATGACCCCGCCTCCTACTGGTCCCACTGTGACTCCGCCTCCTCCTGGTCCCACTGTGACCTCGCCTCCTCCTGGTCCCACTGTGACCCCGACTCCTCCTGGTCCCACTGTGACCCCGCCTCCTCCTGGTCCCACTATGACCCCGCCTCCTCCTGGTCCCACTATGACCCCGCCTCCTCCTGGTCCCACTGTGACCCCGCCTCCTCCTGGTCCCACTGTGACCCCGCCTCCTCCTGGTCCCACTATGACCCCGCCTCCTCCTGGTCCCACTATGACCCCGCCTCCTCCTGGTCCCACTATGACCCCGCCTCCTCCTGGTCCCACTGTGACCCTGCCTCCTCCTGGTCCCACTGTGACCCCGCCTCCTCCTGGTCCCACTATGACCCCGCCTCCTACTGGTCCCACTGTGACCCCGCCTCCTCCTGCTTCCACTCACCTGACTACAATATATAAGAAACTTCTCTGGTAATGTGCTGTACTTCCTACAAGATTAATGGAGTGAACACATCGACTCCAGCCCGAGGGACTGATTACCTCAAACTCCTCCTCTCCTTATACCTTCTTGCTTTGTATTGGACTGATGAAGCCACTGTGTGGCGAAACGTTTCTTCAATAAAGATTCCCATTTGTTGCATAAATGTCTCATAACTTGTCGGGTTTCAAAAACCATTAATGACAGTGTATTACTGTATCAGTAATACAATACCATTAATGACAGTGTATTACTGTAACAGTAATACAATACCATTAATGACAGTGTATTACTGTAACAGTAATACAATACTATTAATGACAGTGTATTACTGTAACAGTAATACAATATTATTAATGACAGTGTATTACTGTAACAGTAATACAATACCATTAATGACAGTGTATTACTGTAACAGTAATACAATACCATTAATGACAGTGTATTACTGTAACAGTAATACAATACCATTAATGACAGTGTATTACTGTATCAGTAATACAATACCATTAATGACAGTGTATTACTGTAACAGTAATACAATACTATTAATGACAGTGTATTACTGTAACAGTAATACAATACCATTAATGACAGTGTATTACTGTAACAGTAATACAATACCATTAATGACAGTGTATTACTGTAACAGTAATACAATACTATTAATGACAGTGTATTACTGTATCAGTAATACAATACCATTAATGACAGTGTATTACTGTATCAGTAATACAATACCATTAATGACAGTGTATTACTGTAACAGTAATACAATACCATTAATGACAGTGTATTACTGTAACAGTAATACAATACCATTAATGACAGTGTATTACTGTAACAGTAATACAATACCATTAATGACAGTGTATTACTGTATCAGTAATACAATACCATTTATCACAGTGTATTACTGTATCAGTAATACAATACCATTAATGACAGTGTATTACTGTATCAGTAATACAATACCATTAATCACAGTGTATTACTGTATCAGTAATACAATACCATTAATGACAGTGTATTACTGTATCAGTAATACAATACCATTAATGACAGTGTATTACTGTATCAGTAATACAATACCATTAATGACAGTGTATTACTGTATCAGTAATACAATACCATTTATCACAGTGTATTACTGTATCAGTAATACAATACCATTTATCACAGTGTATTACTGTAACAGTAATACAATACCATTAATGACAGTGTATTACTGTATCAGTAATACAATACCATTAATGACATTGTATTACTGTAACAGTAATACAATATCATTAATGACAGTGTATTACTGTAACAGTAATACAATACCATTATTGACAGTGTATTACTGCAACAGTAATACAATACCATTAATGACAGTGTATTACTGTATCAGTAATACAATACCATTAATGACAGTGTATTACTGTATCAGTAATACAATACCATTTATCACAGTGTATTACTGTATCAGTAATACAATACCATTAATGACAGTGTATTACTGTATCAGTAATACAATACCATTAATGACATTGTATTACTGTACAGTAATACAATACCATTAATGACAGTGTATTACTGTACAGTAATACAATACCATTAATGACAGTGTATTACTGTACAGTAATACAATACCATTAATGACAGTGTATTACTGTATCAGTAATACAATACCATTAATGACAGTGTATTACTGTATCAGTAATACAATACCATTAATGACAGTGTATTACTGTATCAGTAATACAATACCATTAATGACAGTGTATTACTGTACAGTAATACAATACCATTATACAGTGTATTACTGTAACAGTAATACAATACCATTAATGACAGTGTATTACTGTATCAGTAATACAATACCATTAATGACATTTGTATTACTGTACAGTAATACAATACCATTAATGACAGTGTATTACTGTAACAGTAATACAATACCATTAATGACAGTGTATTACTGCAACAGTAATACAATACCATTAATGACAGTGTATTACTGTATCAGTAATACAATACTTTTAATGACAGTGTATTACTGTAACAGTAATACAATGCCATTAATGACAGTGTATTACTGTAACAGTAATACAATACCATTAATGACAGTGTATTACTGTAACAGTAATACAAACCATTAATGACAGTGTTTTACTGTATCAGTAATACAATACCATTAATGACAGTGTATTACTGTAACAGTAATACAATACTATTAATGACAGTGTATTACTGTAACAGTAATACAATACCATTAATGACAGTGTATTACTGTATCAGTAATACAATACCATTAATGACAGTGTATTACTGTATCAGTAATACAATACCATTAATGACAGTGTATTACTGTATCAGTAATACAATACCATTACTGACAGTGTATTACTGTATCAGTAATACAATACCATTAATAACAGTGTATTACTGTATCAGTAATACAATACCATTAATGACAGTGTATTACTGTATCAGTAATACAATACCATTAATGACAGTGTATTACTGTATCAGTAATACAATACCATTAATGACAGTGTATTACTGTAACAGTAATACAATACCATTAATGACAGTGTATTACTGTATCAGTAATACAATACCATTAATAACAGTGTATTACTGTATCAGTAATACAATACCATTAATGACAGTGTATTACTGTATCAGTAATACAATACCATCCAGGAACCTCACCTCTTACCATTACTCTTCCTCTTTTCCATCAGGAATTCTTCGATCCTTCATAGTTTCCTGAAGGATGTATCCTCCGAGGATCAACACTTGCTGGGGTTCGATCCCAGACCAGGCCTAGTGGTGGATCAGGGCCGGATTAACCAGGCTGTTACTGCTGGCCGCACGCAGACCAACGCACGTACCACAGCCTGACTGTTCTTAATGCCTGTTGTTAAATTTTGTGGACCACACAACACAGACCACACAACACAGACCACAAACAGACCACACAACACAGACCACACACAACACAGACCACACAACACAGACCACACAACACAGACCACACAACACAGACCACACAACACAGACCACACAACACAGACCACAAGGACCACACAACACAGACCACAAGGACCACACAACACAGACCACAAGGACCACACAACACAGACCACAAGGACCACACAACACAGACCACAAGGACCACACAACACAGACCACACAACACAGACCACAAGGACCACACAACACAGACCACACAACACAGAACACAAGGACCATACAACACAGACCACAAGGACCATACAACACAGACCACAAGGACCATACAACACAGACCACAAAGACCATACAACACAGACCACAAGGACCATACAACACAGACCACAAGGACCATACAACACAGACCACAAGGACCACACAACACAGACCACAAGGACCATACAACACAGACCACAAGGACCATACAACACAGACCACAAGGACCATACAACACAGACCACAAGGACCATACAGCACAGACCACAAGGACCATACAACACAGACCACAAGGACCACACAACACAGACCACAAGGACCACACAACACAGACCACAAGGACCATACAACACAGACCACAAGGACCACACAACACAGACCACAAGGACCACACAACACAGACCACAAGGACCACACAACACAGACCACACAACACAGACCACAAGGACCACACAACACAGACCACAAGGACCATACAACACAGACCACAAGGACCACACAAAACAGACCACAAGGACCACACAACACAGACCACAAGGACCATACAACACAGACCACAAGGACCATACAACACAGACCACAAGGACCATACAACACAGACCACAAGGACCACACAACACACACCACACAACACAACACACACCACACAACACAACACACAACACACCACACAACACACCACACAACACACACCACACAACACACACTACACAGGTACACAATATCAGGATAACATTGCAACTAATTTTCTAAATCTTTTGCAGACTAATGACCCCTAATTAGAAGCTAACTGGCAATTATCTCCTTGAAGAATGTTAAGTGAGGGTCATTAAGACCACCAGACGACACTTTAACACAAGCAAATGAGGCGTCTGAAGGAGGAGCTTGAGACTGTCTTCCCGAGGCTGGTGATGGGCTCTTGGTCCAAGGAACTAGAGCCTTTCTAAACCTCCCTTCCTAGGTTTAAAAATAGTTGTGTGTGTGTGTGTGTGTGTGTGTGTGTGTGTGTGTGTGTGTGAGGTGTTGTTGTTGTTGATATTGTTAGATTACAGGTGTTGTTGCCATTGTTTTTGTTGGTGGTACAGAAATCCATTCTCAGGCTTCAGCTTCACATGGTTCCAGACTCTGGACTGAACACTTCTCCAGGCTAAGGGACTGACCACCTCAAATATTACTACTACCTCGCCACTACTCCTGCTGTTTCCGTTTTTTATTCTCCTCTGTATTTGACTGAAGAAGCCTGCTGTGTAGTCGCAACGTTTCAACAACAAACATACACAACTGTTGTACGTGTGTCTTACTCATGAACGTACGTGTTCAGTTCAACGTACGTGTTCAGTTCAACGTACGTGTTCAGTTCAACGTACGTGTTCAGTTCAACGTACGTGTTCAGTTCAACGTACGTGTTCAGTTCAACGTACGTGTTCAATTCAACGTACGTGTTCAGTTCAACGTACGTGTTCAGTTCAACGTACGTGTTCAGTTCAACGTACGTGTTCAGTTCAACGTACGTGTTCAGTTCAACGTACGTGTTCAGTTCAACGTACGTGTTCAGTTCAACGTACGTATTCAGTTCAACGTACGTATTCAGTTCAACGTACGTGTTAAGCCCGTAAGAACATTTGACACATGCACAATGTGACATTTTATTGTCGCAACGTTTCGCTCTTCAGGAGCTTTCTCAAGCCAACACAAGATAAACACACAGTACTTTTCAGCAAAGCAATCAACACAAACACGTTTCGAACGTTGTGTATAAGAGGGCGCAAGACGGCGTGTATACAATACCACAAGTTGCTGAATACAACACCTGGGTGTCTTTATTGACGATAATGATACCCAGGGTGTTGCACATGTGTCAAATACAACACCTGGGTGTCTTTATTGACGATAATGATACCCAGGGTGTTGCACATGTGTCAAATACAACACCTGGGTGTCTTTATTGACGATAATGATACCCAAGGTGTTGCACATGTGTCAAATACAACACCTGGGTGTCTTTATTGACGATAATGATACCCAGAGTGTTGCACATGTGTCAAATACAACACCTGAGTGTCTTTATTGACGATAATGATACCCAAGGTGTTGCACATGTGTCAAATACAACACCTGGGTGTCTTTATTGACGATAATGATACCCAGAGTGTTGCACATGTGTCAAATACAACACCTGGGTGTCTTTATTGACGATAATGATACCCAGGGTGTTGCACATGTGTCAAATACAACACCTGGGTGTCTTTATTGACGATAATGATACCCAAGGTGTTGCACATGTGTCAAATACAACACCTGGGTGTCTTTATTGACGATAATGATACCCAGAGTGTTGCACATGTGTCAAATACAACACCTGGGTGTCTTTATTGACGATAATGATACCCAGGGTGTCGCACATGTGTCAAATACAACACCTGGGTGTCTTTATTGACGATAATGATACCCAGGGTGTCGCACATGTGTCAAATACAACACCTGGGTGTCTTTATTGACGATAATGGTACACTGGGTGTTGCACATGTGTCAAATACAACACCTGGGTGTCTTTATTGACGATAATGATACCCAGGGTGTCGCACATGTGTCAAATACAACACCTGGGCGTCTTTATTGACGATAATGATACACTGGGTGTTGCACATGTGTCTAAAGTCTGGGAAATACTGTTTAAAACATGGAACTTTCTGCAGTTTCAACACCATCTAGGAACCAATTAAGTTTAAACACTGAGGTTCCACTGCATAGAAATAACTTGCCGAATAAGGCAAGTGAAAATTTGTGTATGCAATAATTTCGCAAAAATGATTCTGAACCTAACGAAACAAAATATTTCATTGTGTTTCTTTATTATTAAATTATTGTAAACTTATCTTAAATATTTTTAATTGGATTAGGTTAAATTAAATTGCGCTTGTTATAATAAGGTTAGGAAAGTTTTCTAAGGTTCTTTTGGTACAAAAATAATTTTTACATTATGTTAATGTAAAAAATAATTTTTATATTAACATATATGAAAAAAATATATCTTTAAACGTATAAGAGAAAATTTTAGAAGGGACTTAATTTTAAATGAGTTCTTTCTAATTAATCAATTTTACCTATTCGGCACGATTTAATATATATATATATATATATATATATATATATATATATAATATATATATATATATATATATATATATATATATATATATATATATATATAAATATATATATATATATATATATATATATATATATATATATATATATGTCGTGCCGATTAGGTAAAACTGGTCAATTAGCAAGAACTCATCTAAAATTAAGTCCTTTCTAAAATTTTCTCTTATACGTTTAAAGATATATTTTTTTCATTTATGTTAATGTAAGAGTTTATAATTTTGTACCAAGAGAAACTTAACCTTATTACAACAAGCGCAATTTAATTTAGCCTAACCCAACTAAATATATTTTAGATACGTTAACATTAATTTAATAATAAACAAACACAATGAAATACATTTTTTTCGTTATGTTCAGAAGGACTTTGCCGAAATTATTGCATACACAAATTTTCACTTGTCTTATATGGCAAGGTGAGCGTTGCTATTTAAGCCAAAATCGCAAGTTTTACCTAATCGGCACGACATATATATATATATAAATATATATCACACCGATGTGTGTGTGTGTTTGAATGCACACAACACACCACACTCAGCCAGGTCTCAGATAATTATGGGCGCCTAGCAGAAGCTAGATGGTCACTCCCACACCCCGGGACACCTGGCTAGTAATAAGTTATTTCATTAAATCCTGCCACATGCAGTGAACAACGAAAGAGATTCTGAAATATCTGTTTGCGAGTTGTTCATTGCATATGCAGGATTTAATGATATAACTTATTACGTACTGTGAACTTTGATACAGAGTGTGCAGGTTCGAATCCTGACGTGGACTGATAGATAATGCCTGTTAAAAATTCCGCCTGTTTGAGAATTGTTAAACGCATGTACATATATTCCTTTCCCAGAGTAAGTTAAATGATAAGGGTAATTACCGTAGAGTTTCGTCAGACTGCTGACTATGCCCAGGGAGAGTGTGCCACGCAGCTCACTGCTGAGGGTGCCACGCAGCTCACTGCTGAGGGTGCCACGCAGCTCACTGCTGAGGGTGCCACGCAGCTCACTGCTGAGGGTGCCACGCAGCTCACTGCTGAGGGTGCTACGCAGCTCACTGCTGAGGGTGCTACGCAGCTCACTGCTGAGGGTGTCACTCAGCTCACTGCTGAGGGTGCTACGCAGCTCACTGCTGAGGGTGCTACGCAGCTCACTGCTGAGGGTGTCACTCAGCACTCTGCTGAGGGTGCTACGCAGCTCACTGCTGAGGGTGTCACTCAGCTCACTGCTGAGGGTGCTACGCAGCTCACTGCTGAGGGTGCCACACAGATCACTGCTGAGGGTGCTACGCAGCTCACTGCTGAGGGTGCCACACAGCTCACTGCTGAGGGTGTCACTCAGCTCACTGCTGAGGGTGTCCCTCAGCTCACTGCTGAGGGTGCCACACAGCCCACTGCTGAGGGTGCTACGCAGCTCACTGCTGAGGGTGCTACGCAGCTCACTGCTGAGGGTGTCACTCAGCTCACTGCTGAGGGTGCCACACAGCCCACTGCTGAGGGTGTCACTCAGCTCACTGCTGAGGGTGTCACTCAGCTCACTGCTGAGGGTGCTACGCAGCTCACTGCTGAGTCTGCTACGCAGCTCACTGCTGAGAGTGTCACTCAGCTCACTGCTGAGGGTGCCACGCAGCTCACTGCTGAGGGTGTCACTCAGCTCACTGCTGAGGGTGTCACTCAGCTCACTGCTGAGGGTGCCACGCAGCTCACTGCTGAGGGTGCTACGCAGCTCACTGCTGAGTGTGCTACGCAGCTCACTGCTGAGGGTGTCACTCAGCTCACTGCTGAGGGTGCCACACAGCTCACTGCTGAGGGTGTCACTCAGCTCACTGCTGAGTCTGCTACGCAGCTCACTGCTGAGGGTGTCACTCAGCTCACTGCTGAGGGTGCCACGCAGCTCACTGCTGAGGGTGTCACTCAGCTCACTGCTGAGGGTGCCACACAGCTCACTGCTGAGGGTGTCACTCAGCTCACTGCTGAGTCTGCTACGCAGCTCACTGCTGAGGGTGTCACTCAGCTCACTGCTGAGGGTGCCACGCAGCTCACTGCTGAGGGTGCTACGCAGCTCACTGCTGAGGGTGTCACTCAGCTCACTGCTGAGGGTGCCACACAGCTCACTGCTGAGGTGTCACTCAGCTCACTGCTGAGTCTGCTACGCAGCTCACTGCTGAGGGTGTCACTCAGCTCACTGCTGAGGGTGCCACGCAGCTCACTGCTGAGGGTGTCACTCAGCTCACTGCTGAGGGTGTCACTCAGCTCACTGCTGAGGGTGCCACGCAGCTCACTGCTGAGGGTGTCACTCAGCTCACTGCTGAGGGTGTCACTCAGCTCACTGCTGAGGGTGCCACACAGCTCACTGCTGAGGGTGCTACGCAGCTCACTGCTGAGGGTGTCACTCAGCTCACTGCTGAGGGTGCTACGCAGCTCACTGCTGAGGGTGCCACACAGCTCACTGCTGAGGGTGCTACGCAGCTCACTGCTGAGGGTGCCACACAGCTCACTGCTGAGGGTGCCACTCAGCTCACTGCTGAGGGTGTCACTCAGCTCACTGCTGAGGGTGCTACGCAGCTCACTGCTGAGGGTGCTACGCAGCTCACTGCTGAGGGTGTCACTCAGCTCACTGCTGAGGGTGCCACGCAGCTCACTGCTGAGGGTGCTACGCAGCTCACTGCTGAGGGTGTCACTCAGCTCACTGCTGAGGGTGCCATGCAGCTCACTGCTGAGGGTGCCACACAGCTCACTGCTGAGAGCAATTGACTCACAATCGCAGGGTCCTGGGTTCGATTCCCTGCCGTGGAGACAAATATAGGGCAGTTCCCTGACACCCCACCCAGGAAGCAGCACTCTGTTTTAGCTGACTGTTGTGGGTAGCATTCAGTGGAAGAAATGAGTCAGAAAACTGTAGTTTGTTGCATTATATGTAAACAGACAATGGAGACGTGTGTGTAAGATACTCCAGTACCTGCTGGTAGTGTTTAAGACACTCCAGTACCTGCTGGTAGTGTTTAAGACACTCCAGTACCTGCTGGTAGCGTGTAAGACACTCCAGTACCTGCTGGTAGTGTGTAAGACACTCAAGTACCTGCTGGTAGCGTGTAAGACACTCCAGTACCTGCTGGTAGCGTGTAAGACACTCCAGTACCTGCTGGTAGTGTGTAAGACACACACAGGCAGACAAACACACACACACACACTCACACACACACACACACACACACACACAGACACACACACACACACTGAGCAAGTGGGTAACCCCACTGAGGTGAGAACTAACACATTTAAGCACTAACTCACTTAAAACTTAGCTCTCCTTCCTAACTCGCTTAAGGAAATTGTTTGTGTGTTTGTCAGAAAATGAAGGAGCGAAGGTGGCGGTACAAGAGAAGAAGAAGAAGGAGGAAGAGAAATATAAAATAAAGAGAAAATGAGGAAAAAAAAGACAGCAAGAAAGACGACGAGATAATAAAAAAACAGGAACAAATTAGGTGCTTGACCTAGTTCAAGCACCTAATTTGTTGGTGCTGTTACTGTATAGCACCTAATTTTGGTGGTGCTGCTAGTGTACAGTAATATTTCAGTCTTGAGAGAACATGTGACGTAAATAGTATCGTCACTGTCCGGGCATCCATTGTTTTGAAGGTTCTAGTTATCCACTCCATCATTATCCTTCTGGTATTCATAATAAATTAAAGTTGTCTCCCTTTCTCTCCCAGTTGCTGCCTTGTTGTCTCCCTTTCTCTCCCAGTTGCTGCCTTGTTGTCTCCCTTTCTCTCCCAGTTGCTGCCTTGTTGTCTCCCTTTCTCTCCCAGTTGCTGCCTTGTTGTCTCCCTTTCTCTCCCAGTTGCTGCCTTGAAAAACCCGCCACTCTCACTTTTTATCAAAATTTAATGTGATATTGTAAGTGGTTTTTACAAATGGTTATTGTAAGTGGTTATTGTATTTGTTGTAAGTGTTTGTTGTAAGAGGTTGTTGTAAGTGGTTATTGCAAGAGGTTGTTATAAGTGATCATTATAAGTGGTTAATATAAGTGGTTATTGTAAATGGTCATTATAAGTGGTCATGACAAGTGGTCATGACAAGTGGTCACCATAAGTGGTCATTATAAGTGTACCAGTATAAGTAGTTAATGTGTGTGGTTATTGTAAGTGTTTAATAAAAGTGGATATTGTAAGTGGTTAATATAAGTGGTCGTTACAAGTGGAAATAACAACCCTGTTCATCTATCAACTTGAAGTGTCTGCAACAACGCTTGAAGTGTCTGCAACAACGCTTGTCGTGTCTAGAACATCACTTGACGTGTCTGGAACATCACTTGACGTGTCTGAAACATCACTTTACGTGTCTGGAACATCACTTGACGTGTCTGAAACATCACTTTACGTGTCTGGAACATCACTTGACGTGTCTGGAACATCACTTGACGTGTCTAGAACATCACTTGACGTGTCTGGAACATCCCTTGACGTGTCTGAAACATCACTTCACGTGTCTGGAACATCACTTGACGTGTCTGGAACATAACTTGACATGTTTGGAACATCACTTGACGTGTCTGGAACATCACTTGACGTGTTTGCAACATTACTTGACGTGTCTGCAACATCACTTGACGTGTCTGCAACAACGCTTGACGTGTCTGCAACATCGTTTGAGGAGTCTGCAACAACGTTTGACGTTTCTGGAACATCACTTGACGTGTCTGCAACATCACTTGACGTGTCTTCAACATCGCTTGACGTGTCTGTAACATCACTTGACGTATCTGCAACATCGCTTGACGTGTCTGCAATATCGCTTGACGTATCTGCAACATCACTTAACGTGTATGGAACATCAGACATCATCGCTCCAGCTCCTGACTCTCTTCCATATTTTCATTAATAAAGACATGCATGTAATATCATGTATCAGTCGACGTTGCTACTGCAACATTGTCTGGTCTTGATGCAACAATTATCATCTATATTATATATCTTATTAAATATATTTCTATATATAATCTACAAATATTGACAAAACAAGGATTGATACGTAAGTATCTCTCGTCAGTGTACTATCTCTCAACAGTGTAGTATCTCTCAACAGTGTAGTATCTCTCAAGAGTGTAGTATCTCTCAAGAGTGTAGTATCTCTCAACAGTGTAGTATCTCTCAACAGTGTAGTATCTCTCAACAGTGTAGTATCTCTCAACAGTGTAGTATCTCTCAACAGTGTAGTATCTCTCAACAGTGTAGTATCTCTCAACAGTGTAGTATCTCTCACCAGTGTAGTATCCCTCAACAGTGTAGTATCTCTCAACAGTGTAGTATCTCTCAACAGTGTAGTATCTCTCAACAGTGTAGTATCTCTCAACAGTGTAGTATCTCTCAACAGTGTAGTATCTCTCAACAGTGTAGTATCTCTCACCAGTGTAGTATCTCTCAACAGTGTAGTATCTCTCAACAGTGTAGTATCTCTCAACAGTGTAGTATCTCTCATCAGTGTAGTATCTCTCAACAGTGTAGTAGCTCTCATCAGTGTAATATCCCTCAACAGTGTAGTATCTCTCATCAGTGTAGTATCTCTCAACAGTGTAGTATCTCTCATCAGTGTAGTATCTCTCAACAGTGTAGTATCTCTCATCAGTGTAGTATCTCTCAACAGTGTAGTATCTCTCAACAGTGTAGTATCTCTCAACAGTGTAGTATCTCTCACCAGTGTAGTATCCCTCAACAGTGTAGTATCTCTCAACAGTGTAGTATCTCTCAACAGTGTAGTATCTCTCAACAGTGTAGTATCTCTCAACAGTGTAGTATCTCTCACCAGTGTAGTATCCCTATCAGTGTAGTATCTCTCACAGTGTAGTATCTCTCAACAGTGTAGTATCTCTCAACAGTGTAGTATCTCTCAACAGTGTAGTATCTCTCAACAGTGTAGTATCTCTCATTAGTGTAGTATATCTCAACAGTGTAGTATCTCTCACCAGTGTAGTATCTTTCACCAGTGTAGTATCTCTCGTCAGTGTAGTATCTCTCAACAGTGTAGTATCTCTCAACAGTGTAGTATCTCTCAACAGTGTAGTATCTCTCAACAGTGTAGTATCTCTCAACAGTGTAGTATCTCTCAACAGTGTAGTATCTCTCAACAGTGTAGTATCTTTCAACAGTGTAGTATCTCTCGTCAGTGTAGTATCTCTCAACAGTGAGTATCTCTCCAGTGTAGTATCTCTCACCAGTGTAGTATCTCTCACCAGTGTAGATCTCTCGTCAGTGTAGTATCTCTCAACAGTGTAGTATCTCTCACAGTGTAGTATCTCTCACCAGTGTAGTATCTCTCAACAGTGTAGTATCTCTCACAGTGTAGTATCTCTCAACAGTGTAGTATCTCTCACAGTGTAGTATCTCTCAACAGTGTAGTACTCTCACAGTGTATATCCTCAACAGTGTAGTATCTCTCTCAGTGTAGTATCTCAACAGTGTAGTATCTCTCTCAGTGTAGTATCTCCAACAGTGTAGTATCTCTCAACAGTGTAGTATCTCTCGTCAGTGTAGTATCTCTCAACAGTGTAGTATCTCTCACAGTGTAGTATCTCTCAACAGTGTGTATCTCTCAACAGTGTAGTATCTCTCAACAGTGTAGTATCTCTCAACAGTGTAGTATCTCTCAACAGTGTAGTTCTCCAGTGTAGTATCTCTCCAGTGTAGTATCTCTCAACAGTGTAGTATCTCTCGTCAGTGTAGTATCTCTCAACAGTGTAGTATCTCTCAACAGTGTAGTATCTCTCGTCAGTGTAGTATCTCTCAACAGTGTAGTATCTCTCAACAGTGTAGTATCTCTCAACAGTGTAGTATCTCTCAACAGTGTAGTATCTCTCAACAGTGTAGTATCTCTCAACAGTGTAGTATCTCTCAACAGTGTAGTATCTCTCATCAGTGTAGTATCTCTCAACAGTGTAGTATCTCTCGTCAGTGTAGTATCTCTCAACAGTGTAGTATCTCTCGTCAGTGTAGTATCTCTCAACAGTGTAGTATCTCTCAACAGTGTAGTATCTCTCGTCAGTGTAGTATCTCTCAACAGTGTAGTATCTCTCAACAGTGTAGTATCTCTCACAGTGTAGTATCTCTCAACAGTGTAGTATCTCTCAACAGTGTAGTATCTCTCAACAGTGTAGTATCTCTCGTCAGTGTAGTATCTCTCAACAGTGTAGTATCTCTCAACAGTGTAGTATCTCTCACAGTGTAGTATCTCTCAACAGTGTAGTATCTCTCAACAGTGTAGTATCTCTCAACAGTGTAGTATATCTTAACAGTGTAGTATCTCTCACAGTGTAGTATCTCTCACAGTGTAGTATCCCTCAACAGTGTAGTATCTCTCAACAGTGTAGTATCTCTCAACAGTGTAGTATCTCTCGTCAGTGTAGTATCTCTCAACAGTGTAGTATCTCTCAACAGTGTAGTATCTCTCAACAGTGTAGTATCTCTCAACAGTGTAGTATCTCTCGTCAGTGTAGTATCTCTCGTCAGTGTAGTATCTCTCAACAGTGTAGTATCTCCAACAGTGTAGTATCTCTCACAGTGTAGTATCTCTCAACAGTGTAGTATCTCTCAACAGTGTAGTATCTCTCATCAGTGTAGTATCTCTCAACAGTGTAGTATCTCTCACCAGTGTAGTATCTCTCACAGTGTAGTATCTCTCACAGTGTAGTATCTCTCAACAGTGTAGTATCTCTCAGCAGTGTAGTATCTCTCAACAGTGTAGTATCTCTCAACAGTGTAGTATCTCTCAACAGTGTAGTATCTCTCAACATGTAGTATCTCTCAACAGTGTAGTATCTCTCATCAGTGTAGTATCTCTCACAGTGTAGTATCTCTCAACAGTGTAGTATCTCTCAACAGTGTAGTATTCTACAGTGTAGTATCTCTCAACAGTGTAGTATCTCTCACCAGTGTAGTATCTCTCACAGTGTAGTATCTCTCACCAGTGTAGTATCTCTCAACAGTGTAGTATCTCTCAACAGTGTGATCTCTCAACAGTGTAGTATCTCTCAACAGTGTAGTATCTCTCAACAGTGTAGTATCTCTCAACAGTGTAGTATCTCTCAACAGTGTAGTATCTCTCAACAGTGTAGTATCTCTCGTCAGTGTAGTATCTCTCAACAGTGTAGTATCTCTCAACAGTGTAGTATCTCTCAACAGTGTAGTATCTCTCACCAGTGTAGTATCTCTCAACAGTGTAGTATCTCTCATCAGTGTAGTATCTCTCAACAGGGTAGTATCTTTCACCAGTGTAGTATCTCTCAACAGTGTAGTATCTCTCAACAGTGTAGTATCTCCCAACAGTGTAGTATCTCTCAACAGTGTAGTATCTCTCAACAGTGTAGTATCTCTCAACAGTGTAGTATCTCTCAACAGTGTAGTATCTCTCAACAGTGTAGTATCTCTCAACAGTGTAGTATCTCTCACCAGTGTAGTATCTCTCAACAGTGTAGTATCTCTCAAAAGTGTAGTATCTCTCACCAGTGTAGTATCTCTCAACAGTGTAGTATCTCTCAACAGTGTAGTATCTCTCAACAGTGTAGTATCTCTCAACAGTGTAGTATCTCTCAATAGTGTAGTATCTCTCAACAGTGTAGTATCTCTCAACAGTGTAGTATCTCTCAACAGTGTAGTATCTCTCAACAGTGTACTATCTCTCAACAGTGTAGTATCTCTCAACAGTGTAGTATCTCTCAACAGTGTAGTATCTCTCAACAGTGTAGTATCTTTCGTCAGTTTACTATCTCTCAACAGTGTAGTATCTCTCAACAGTGTATTATCTCTCAACAGTGTAGTATCTCTCAACAGTGTACTATCTCTCAACAGTGTAGTATCTCTCAACAGTGTAGTATCTCTCAACAGTGTAGTATCTCTCAACAGTGTAGTATCTTTCGTCAGTGTACTATCTCTCAACAGTGTAGTATCTCTCAACAGTGTAGTATCTCTCAACAGTGTAGTATCTCTCAACAGTGTAGTATCTCTCAACAGTGTACTATCTCTCAACAGTGTAGTATCTCTCAACAGTGTAGTATCTCTCAACAGTGTAGTATCTTTCGTCAGTGTACTATCTCTCAACAGTGTACTATCTCTCAACAGTGTAGTATCTCTCAACAGTGTAGTATCTCTCACGATGGTTATCTTGTAACACTAAATATTACCTTGTAACACTGATGGGTAGCTTGTAACACTGGTGGTTATCTTGTAACACTGGTGGTTATCTTGTAACACTGATGGTTATTTGTAGCACTGGTGGTTTTTTTGTAACACTGGTGGTTATCTTGTAACACTGGTGGTTATCTAGTAACACTGGTGGTTTTCTTGTAACACTGGTGGTTATCTTGTAACACTGGTGGTTATCTTGTAACACTGATGGTTATCTTATAACACTGGTGGTTATCTTGTAACACTGATGGTTATTTGTAACACTGGTGGTTTTCTTGTAACACTGGTGATTATCTTGTAACACTGGTGATTATCTTGTAAGACTGGTGGTTATTTTGTAGCACTGGTAGTTATCTTGTAACTCTGGTGGTTATCTTGTAACACTGGTTGTTATCTTGTAACACTAAATATTACCTTGTAACACTGATGGTTATCTTGTAACACTGATGGTTATCTTGCAACACTAGTGGTTATCTTGTAACACTGGTGGTTATCTTGTAACACTGGTGGTTATCTTGTTACACTAATGGTTATCTTGTAACACTGGTGGTTATCTTGTAACACTGGTGGTTATCTTGTAACACTGATGGTTATCTTGTAACACTGGTGGTTATCTTGTAACACTGGTGGTTATCTTGTTACACTAATGGTTATCTTGTAACACTGGTGGTTATCTTGTAACACTGGTGGTTATCTTGTAACACTGATGGTTATCTTGCAACACTGTTGGTTATCTTATAACACTGATGGTTATCTTATAACACTAAATGTTACCTTGTAACACTAATACTATCATAGTAACAGTCTCAAACTATTCCAAACAATTGTAGTATTACTGTAGTGAGGTGTGAGGGGTGCCTCACCTCTCTTCAGTTTGCCTCACTCATACCTCACCTCTCACTGTACACATATCTTCAATTTGCTCCTCTCATCCCTCTTCCTCTCTCACTTTCCCTCGCGGAAGTCGACTCCAACAATTCTTCGTTTTTGTCCCAAATCAAATGACAATTTAAAATGTTTTTCTCGTGAGCGAGTCGTGTCTTGGGAGCGATAAATCTGTCTCTCTAAGTAACATTTACACTGTGAAGGTCCGAACTTTCTCTTATTACACGTCGACGCTTTCTGGACGCTCATGTACTCTCAAGTCTTTGGTAGAGATGTCCACTGGACACCGACTTTGCTAGTAATGTTCACTGGACACCGTCTTTGCTAGTGATGTCCACTGGACACTGTATTTGCTAGTGATGTCCACTGGACACTGTGTTTGCTAGTGATGTCCACTGGACACTGTATTTGCTAGTGATGTCCACTGGACACTGTGTTTGCTAGTGATGTCCACTGGACACCGACTTTGCTAGTAATGTCCACGGGACACCGTCTTTGCTAGTGATGTCCACTGGAAACCGACTTTGCTAGTGATGTCCACTGGAAACCGACTTTGTTAGTGATGTCCACTGGACACCGTCTTGGCTAGAGACGTTCACTGGACATTGCCTTTGTCAGTGGGACGTCAGGACACCTCTCCATTACTTTCTTTGCATAACCACCAATATAATCCATTGGAGGCAAGCTCCAGGCAGTGTTATAGAGACAGGTAGTGGAGTAAGACTCCAGGCAGTGTTATAGAGACAGGTAGTGGAGTAAGACTCCAGGCAGTGTTAGGGAGCCAGGTAGTGGAGTAAGACTACAGGCAGTGTTATGAAGCCAGGTAGTTGAGTGAGACTCCAGACAGTGTTATGGAGCCAGGTAGTGGAGGCAAGCTCCAGGCAGTGTTATAGAGACAGGTAGTGGAGTAAGACTCCAGGCAGTGTTATGGAGTCAGGTAGTGGAGTAAGACTCCAGACAGTGTTATGGAGCCAGGTAGTGGAGTAAGACTACAGGCAGTGTTATGAAGCCAGGTAGTTGAGTGAGACTCCAGACAGTGTTATGGAGCCAGGTAGTGGAGGCAAGCTCCAGGCAGTGTTATAGAGACAGGTAGTGGAGTAAGACTCCAGGCAGTGTTATGGAGTCAGGTAGTGGAGTAAGACTCCAGACAGTGTTATGGAGCCAGGTAGTGGAGTAAGACTACAGGCAGTGTTATGAAGCCAGGTAGTTGAGTGAGACTCCAGACAGTGTTATGGAGCCAGGTAGTGGAGTAAGACTACAGGCAGTGTTATGAAGCCAGGTAGTTGAGTGAGACTCCAGACAGTGTTATGGAGCCAGGTAGTGGAGGCAGACTCCAGTCAGTGTTATGAAGCCAGGTAGTTGAGTGAGACTCCAGGCAGTGTTATGAAGCCAGGTAGTGGAGGCAGACTCCTGTTTCAAACCTAGATGTGGCAGACCTCCACCAGTTCACTAAGCAACACTGGAGGGTCCCAAGACATCGTCTCAACCATCTACATCTTAGTTATGCAGAAATGATAACTCAAAATACTTTAGATACCTACACATTTGATAAATACAAATGACTGCCTTATAGAATTTTACAGATAAAGAAAAATAATATATATATATATATATATATATATATATATATATATATATATATATATATATATATATATATATATATATATATGTCGTGCCGATTAGGTAAAACTTGCTATTTTAGCTTAAATAGCAACGCTCTTCTGCCATATAAGACAAGCGAAAATTTGTGTATGCAATAATTTCGCAAAAATCATTCTGAACCTGACGAAAAAAATATATTTCATTGTGTTTGTTTATTATTAAATTAATGTTAACGTATCTAAAATATATTTAGTTGGGTTAGGCTAAATTAAATTGCGCTTGTTGTAATAAGGTTAGGTAGGTTTTCAAAGATTCTCTTGGTACAAAATTATAAATTTTTACATTAACATAAATGAAAAAAATATATCTTTAAACGTATAAGATAAAATATAAGAACGGACTTAATTTTAAATGAGTTCTTGCAAATTGACCAGTTTTACCTAATCGGCACGACATATATATATATATATATATATATATATATATATATATATATATATATATATATATATATATATATATATATATATATATATATATATATATGGACGATGTCCTGTGTTTAATGCCCAAAAATATAGATATAATCCATAATGTTTACTGTTGGGTTTAAACGAGATTACACTGTGTTTTTTAGATGTTTTAATTATTAAGGGGAACCACAGTTTTAAATTCTATATATACAGAAAACCAACAAATAACTGTTGTTATTTTCACTGTTATTCTTCACCTCATGACAGAACTATCTGTATTCTTACCCATATTTTCGTAACTTTGGATATCTGCAGCCCAGAGTTGATAGATCAGGAAATTTTAATGATTTATGAAATAACTAATGATCTAAAATACACCCACCCCCCAAAAAAAAAAAAAAAAAAATAATTGATAGATCTTTTAAAATAACCAGAAATACGTTTTACAGTTGAAAAAATGATAAAGAAAAATACTCAACCAAGAATATGTTAGTTCTTCCTGACCCTGAACACCTTGTTCTTCCTGACCCTGAACACCTTCTTGTTCTTCCTGACCCTGAACACCTTCTTGTTCTTCCTGACCCTGAACACCTTGTTCTTCCTGACCCTGAACACCTTGTTCTTCCTGACCCTGAACACCTTGTTCTTCCTGACCCTGAACACCTTGTTCTTCCTGACCCTGAACACCTTCTTGTTCTTCCTGACCCTGAACACCTTCTTGTTCTTCCTGACACTGAACACCTTGTTCTTCCTGACCCTGAACACCTTGTTCTTCCTGACCCTGAACACCTTGTTCTTCCTGACCCTGAACACCTTCTTGTTCTTCCTGACCCTGAACACCTTGTTCTTCCTGACCTTGAACACCTTGTTCTTCCTGACCCTGAACACCTTCTTGTTCTTCCTGACCGTGAACACCTTGTTCTTCCTGACCCTGAACACCTTGTTCTTCCTGACCCTGAACACCTTGTTCTTCCTGACCCTGAACACCTTGTTCTTCCTGACCCTGAACACCTTGTTCTTCCTGACCCTGAACACCTTGTTCTTCCTGACCCTGAACACCTTGTTCTTCCTGACCCTGAACACCTTGTTCTTCCTGACCGTGAACACCTTGTTCTTCCTGACCCTGAACACCTTGTTCTTCCTGACCCTGAACACCTTGTTCTTCCTGACCGTGAACACCTTGTTCTTCCTGACCCTGAACACCTTGTTCTTCCTGACCCTGAACACCTTGTTCTTCCTGACCGTGAACACCTTGTTCTTCCTGACCCTGAACACCTTGTTCTTCCTGACCCTGAACACCTTGTTCTTCCTGACCCTGAACACCTTGTTCTTCCTGACCCTGAACACCTTGTTCTTCCTGACCCTGAACACCTTGTTCTTCCTGACCCTGAACACCTTGTTCTTCCTGACCCTGAACACCTTGTTCTTCCTGACCCTGAACACCTTGTTCTTCCTGACCCTGAACACCTTGTTCTTCCTGACCCTGAACACCTTGTTCTTCCTGACCCTGAACACCTTGTTCTTCCTGACCCTGAACACCTTGTTCTTCCTGACCCTGAACACCTTGTTCTTCCTGACCCTGAACACCTTGTTCTTCCTGACCCTGAACACCTTCTTGATACATCTTCTATTTTACAAAGACCCAAAAAGTTGCATCAAGCAAGTCTATGCTTAAAATAAATATAATTGAATCCAGTTCCGGGTTATATAAATTAGATTCATTCAAAATATACATAATTTAAGCTATGGCTGTCAGGTCACTCACGAAAATTTACTTACCATGTGACCTGAAGTGATGAGTGAGGTGATAAGTGAGGTGATAAGTGAAGTGATGAGTGAGGTGATAAGTGAGGTGATAAGTGAGGTGATAAGTGAAGTGATGAGTGAGGTGATAAGTGAGGTGATAAGTGAGGTGATAAGTGAGGTGATAAGTGAGGTGATAAGTGAGGTGATAAGTGAGGTGATAAGTAAGGTGTTAAGTGGAGTGATAAGTGAGGTGATAAGTGAGGTGATAAGTAAGGTGATAAGTGAGGTGATAAGTAAGGTGATAAGTGAGGTGATAAGTGAGGTGATAAGTAAGTGTTAAGTGGAGTGATAAGTGAGGTGATAAGTGAGGTGATAAGTGAGGTGATAAGTGAGGTGATAAGTGAGGTGATAAGTAAGGTGTTAAGTGGAGTGATAAGTAAGGTGATAAGTGAGGTTATAAGTTAGGTGATAAGTGAGGTGATAAGTGAGATGATAAGTAAGGTGTTAAGTGGAGTGATAAGTGAGGTGATAAGTGAGGTGATAAGTGAGGTGATAAGTGAGGTGATAAGTGAGGTGATAAGTAAGGTGTTAAGTGGAGTGATAAGTGAGGTGATAAGTAAGGTGATAAGTGAGATGATAAGTGAGGTGATAAGTGAGGTGATAAGTGAGGTGATAAGTGAGGTGATAAGTGAGGTGATAAGTAAGGTGATAAGTGAGGTGATAAGTGAGGTGATAAGTGAGGTGATAAGTAAGTTTAGGAGTGATAAGTGAGGTGATAAGTAAGGTGTTAAGTGGAGTGATAAGTGAGGTGATAAGTGAGGTGATAAGTGAGGTGATAAGTGAGGTGATAAGTGAGGTGATA
>WNWK01023360.1:0-31201 GCA_009830355.1 Cherax destructor
TAATGGTCAGCTACTGTCAGTATGGTTAGAACGTCTCTTCATAGTTGTACGTCCAACAATTAAAATTTGCACCAATAACTCATTACAGTTGTGGCTGGGTGTAGACTAATAGATTGCTCATTGCTTTATAATTTGTTCATGAGTGCAACCATGTACAGACGTAAGTAAATTTACTTACATGATTCATTACCTTGTAACTAGTGAATTAATTACCATTGTACCTTGTTCAGCTATCAAAACTTTGGGGCCCAGTCTCTGGACCCTATATATACCTCTGTAATCTGCAAATACCTTTGTAACTTGTCATGATTGTGACCATCTGAGTTCATTACCTTTGTAACTTGCTCAGCCATCAAACTTTGAGGTCCAGTCCCTGGACCCATTATGTACCTCTGTAATCTTTTGACTACCGCCCACAGGATGGGTATGGGGTGCATAATAAAGATATCAAACTAACGTCTAGCAGTAGCTGGTGATTGTTGCCAGTCAGCCATGTTTAAATGTTCACTTCCACCCCTCACCTGGCACTGACTAACCATCACCTGGCACTGACTAACCCTCACCTGGCACTGAGGGAAGAAAAAAGAAACCGACACTACTCTTCACTACAGACCTGACAGTTTCCTTGTCGATTTGTTAAGATAAGATAGAGATAAGATTTCTTCGGATTTTTAACCCCGGAGGGTTAGCCACCCAGGATAACCCAAGAAAGTCAGTGCGTCATCGAGGACTGTCTGCCTTATTTCCATGGGGGTCCTTAATCTTGTCCCCCAGGATGCGACCCACACCAGTCGACTAACAACTCAGGTACCTATTTGCTGCTAGGTGAACATGACAACAGGTCTAAGGAAACACGTCGAAATGTTTCCACTCGCCGGGAATCGAACCCGGTCCCTTCGTGTGTGAAGCGAGAGCTCTAGCCACCAGACCACCGGGCCACCATTGTTGATTAGGTTTTCCCTTATGTTGACTTCACATTGAACACTGTGCAGTTGATATTGAGTCAGTTACTTCAGTGTGGTGGAAAACAATTGTTTGTCTGGTTGTACGTCTGGTAGTGGGTCTGGGATTTGAATGTCGGTCTCCTGTTTTGGTCCTATTTCGCCCATTTCGCTGTAGTCACCGTCAGTTTTCTTGTCACTATAAGTTCCTTGTATGTTGTTGCAACAGTTCTTGCAAATAGGCCATCACTAGAGTTTGGGCCGGCCCAGGGAATGGCAAAATATAGGAGCTGCCTGGGTCATGACCCAGGTTGTCGCTGCCGTCGCAGCAGTGCAAGAGTCTACAGGGTATAGTCCTTTTGAGATCATGTTTGGGCACAATGTACGAGGTCCTCTACGAGTGCTCAAAGAAGGATGGATGGGAGAAGACTCCTCCACAACCCTCTACAATCCTTCTTCAAGGTTGCAGGTAGCACGTCAGTTGGCTAAGGCTAACTTGAAGGCAGCTCAGAATACAATGAAACAGAGGTATGAGAGAAATTCAAAGTTTCGCTCCTTCCATCCAGGAGATAAGGTGTTGGTACAGGAGCCTATACCTGGCCACACCTTGAAAGCTAGATTTACGGGACCCATGCAAATTGTAAGTAAATTATCTGATGTAAATTATGTGGTATCTCCCCTTGACAAGACCTCAAAAAGTAAAACTTACCACATTAATCAAATTAAAGCCTTTAATACACCAGATAAAGTCCCAGTAATGACTCTGTCCTCTGCCTCTGATGACCCTGACTCTTTACACTCTGAGATTAATGTAAAGCTTCCAAATTCTTTCCTCCTCAAGGACCCTAACCCTTTAATGTTGGGGTTGACTAAGACTCAAGTAACTAGTTTAACTGTGCTCCTACAGTCTTATCCTGATATTTTCTCGGATGTGCCGAAAAAATGTACATTAGGATATCATGATGTAGATGTTGGAAACTCTAAACCTATTAAACTCTCCCCCTACAGAGCTTATCCTGAAAAACAGAGGCTACTTCAGCAGGAGGTAGAATTTCTGTTAGAGCATGGGTTAGTGGAGGAGTCATCTAGTCCGTGGGCTTCACCGTGCATCCTTGTTAACAAAGCTGATGGAGGGTTTCGAATGTGTACAGACTACCGTAAGGTGAATGAGGTCACAGTTGCAGATGCCTATCCTCTGCCAAGTCTGGATGACGTAATTGACTTTGTGGGTAAGGCTACATTTGTATCCAAATTGGACCTCCTTAAAGGTTACTATCAAGTACCTTTAACAAATAAGGCGAAAGAAATCTCTGCCTTCGTAATTCCAGGAGGTCATTATCAGTATACAGTGATCCCCTTCGGAATGAAAAACTCGCCTTCATCATTCCAGAGACTTATCCATCAGGCTATTAAAGGACTTAAAGGCACGGCCGCTTACCTAGATGATATAGTTGTTGTGTCGGACACTTGGGACCAACATATGTTTAGGCTTAAGGCTCTCTTTGAGACCTTCCAGAGTTTTCATTTAACTGTTAATTTATCAAAGTCATCCTTTGGCCAATCTACTATTATTTTTTGGGCCATGAAGTAGGTAGTGGCAAAGTGGCCCCTAAATTTGCAAAAATCTTGGCCATTAAAAATTATCCAGTACCCCCTGACAGGAAATCCCTTCAATGTTTTCTAGGGATGGTAGGGTTTTATAGAAGATTCTGTAAAAATTTTGCAGATATTCTTGCACCTCTAACCTCACTTACCAGTTACAAAGTTCCCTTTAATTGGACCCCAGAATGTCAAGATGCTTTTACGAAAGCAAAGAGATTACTTTGTACTGCACCCATTCTTTTGTCTCTAGACTTTTCAAAACCTTTCTTTTTGCAGACAGATGCTTGTGAGTCTGGGGTGGGGGCAATGCTTCTGCAATCTGGGGATGATGGGTTGCAGCCTGTGGCATACCATTCAACCAAATATTCACCACACCAGAGGGCCTACTCCACTATAGAGAAGGAGGCCCTGGCTCTAATATTGGCATTAGAGCATTTTGATGTCTACGTGGGCCAGTCCTCTCAGGTGGTCACCATCTACAGCGACCACAACCCTCTGGTGTATCTCCAGCACATGAAAAACAACAATACAAGACTCATGCATTGGAGCATTAGGTTGCAACCCTACAATTTAAAAATTACACACATCGCTGGCAAAAATAATACGCTAGCAGATGTATTATCCAGGAGTTATTGCATTTAGTTAGGATGTGTTAGGGACTTTGGGTGGAACCAGCTCTTTTTTTTCCCAAGTGTTTTTTTTTTTTTTAGGGAGGAGTTACTCTGCTACCGACCGCAGGTATCTTGGACCTACGCTAGCCCTACCATCTGCTGTCTCACTTTCAAGTTTAAAGCCGGACTTTATGTCTCAAGAAAAGTTTAGCTTTATCTAATGAGTGGGATGGTTGAGGGGAAAGGCGGTCCCATTATTGTAATGTGCCATGGCGGCACTCTACCCATTTGAGGTGGAAGCCTAGTCCTGAGCCCTCTTGGGGTGGGGGTGTTGCATGCAAAGAGTACATACCCTTTATTCAGAGCATGTTAAACACACCCACATAGGCTCCCCTCCAACCAGCGAACCATCGTTAAGGGATTGAGATGGGGCCCCATCATCAAATCAATGACTCGGTTCAGCCAATCATAATGCGAGTTTGACGATGGCAAAGGCGATGTGGTTACCACTCGCAAATTTGTCATTGTCATTTCTGCATTGAGCTGGTTGTGGTACGGTTGTCTCTGTCTTTTGGCTGCTGTTTTGCCTTGACAACCATGGCGTGTACTATTATTACTCTCTCTGTACATAGTGTACATACTTGTACAAAGCCTTATCTAATACTTGGTGAAGGAAAAGACAAAAGTCTGATATAATACAAATTGCTTGGTGAAGGAAATACAAATTCAAAGCATTTTCTACTGTGTTTCTTTGCTCCAAGCTCCCTTTTACACTCAGGATAACAGGCCATTGAACCTGAGGTTGTAATACTGGACATCCCTGTCGCAATCCTCTTTCCATAATGATCCTATCTCCCATTCTACCATTCACATGTACTTTCACACCAGCCTTCCTATACACAGTCTCTATCCATCCCACTACATCCTCTCCAGAACCCTATCTCCTCATGATCTCATACAACATCCCCCTTTCTACACTATCATACGCTCTTTGCTAATTAATTGCTAATTAGTCCCATCCTCTATAAATTCTCTGATGCATTCATGTCCTTGTATCATGCTTTTTCACTGTATCCCACACTGCCCCTCCTCTATGACCCCACCCAATACTTTTTTCAATCTATTTGCCAATAACTTTGCAAAAATTTTGTAATCGGCATTCATTAATGTCAATGGCCTAAAGTTGTCCATGGTTTCCCACTTATCCCTTTTCCTAACCAAAGCCACCACCCCAGTACCTTGACCTATCCCCATATGACCCTCTCCTTTCATTATATTGAATAATAACACTAAGCATTCCTTTATAGCCTCCCAATGTACCTTAAAATATTCATTAATTATACCATCTAATCCTGGTGCCTTTCCCTCACTTAAACCATTCACAGCCCCCCATACTTCCTCTTCACTAACAGGTCCTTCCATGCTTGCTCTATCCCCATCCCCCACCCTGTTCACTATCCCTTCCAGTACGATGTCCCTCTCATGCTCACTCACCTGTCCACAACCCCAATACTTTTTAAATCATTTATCTGCATATATGCTTATTGCCTCGGCATTACATAATCTTTGCCCCCTCACATATCCACCCATATCCTCCCCTACTTCCACACATGAAATTGTTATCCCCTCTCTCTTTTTCCTGCACTTATTTAACACATATTTTGATGGCCTATCTCCCCATAAAACATCATCTATCCCTGCTTGCACATGACAGGCATCAAAACGCTCATTCTGAATACTACGCAACTTTTCCTTTAAAACCCGAATTTCCTTCAAATCAGGCATTCCCTGTCTTTCATAACACTCACCCAATAATCCCTCCACATACTTCTGCAACCCATAAGACCAGCACACCTCCTCCCTACCCAACCTCCTATAGAACCCCTGAATTCCATCCTTTGCCTTTTCCCACCAACTCAGTAAAGCCTCACCATCTCCCCTCAGTTTTTTCCCCTGCCCCCAAATCTCCCTCCACCAATGTACAAAGGATTCTCGTTATCCCTCCACACGCAACAATTTACCATTTAATTTCCAATACCCCTTAAACCATTTTACCGCCCCTTCCCATGTTGCATCCACCATAACACCTCTATGATCCAAAAAATCCCACATCTATGATATGAATCCCCACGACCCTAACCTGATCTGTTATATAAATCCTATCCAGTCTAGCAGCATAATCTCGTCTAACGAAAGTAGTATTCTCCACCAGCCCCCCTCTCACTATGTCCTTTAAACCCACTCCATTCAACATGTCTCTCAATACTCCCAACACACATCCAGCTCCCTGAGGCTCTGCATCCTTACCCCTAATGATACAGTTCCAATCCCCCACACAACCACCACTCCGGGTAGCCCCCGCAAAGCATACACGAGATAATCATTCACAAAATCTTCCTTGATTTTTCAATTAAACTCTGCTGGCATATATACACCAACAAAGCTAACCTTTATACCACCCCATTCCCCATCTACCCTTACTATCCCGCCATCTCCACTCTCCTCCCAAGCCAACAACTGAAAAGGGCTTGACACCTTATTGCAACTCCACCCTTTAATCTCCTAGTCGAACCAGCAAACACATCATACCCCTCCACACGCAGATCTCTACCAATCCTAAAGTTGTGTTCTTGCAGAAAACCCACTTGTATATCAAAGCGTCGTAAGGTCACCCCTACCCACTTCCTCTTAATTTCAGCCCTCAATTCATTAACATTGATAGTTAAACACCTGAAAAAACTATTGTGGGTTTGCCTCTTGTTCTTTGTGGGTGCATCACCACTGGGGTTCCCAGTTCCCCTACTATAGCCCCACACTTCCCTCCCTTTACCCCTTTTACTCGTCCTTTAAAGGCAGCCCCTACTTTTCACTTCTGTGACGCAATCACCAAGGGTTTTTTACAAGACCTCTGTGCAGGTGTTTAAATGTCCTCCCCGTCCGAAGAGGCTACAGACCTTTTCCTTGATTCATTTGCAATATCCATACCATTCTCACTGACAACATCTTGACCTTTTACACACTCATGTACCTCCGCCCTTACAATCACACTCACCTTCTCATTAATGCCATTTTCACCTGCACCCATCACTTCTCCACACTCCATACTCTCCTTAGCCACAGGGCTACCTGCCTCACTAAGAATCCCCAGGACATTCTCCAAGGACAGGCAAGGGCTAACCACTACTGGAATGTCCTCCAACACTTTCACCTGGGATTGATCCACCAGTACCTCCACAGGTAGCGTACGACAGGCATCCATGCTATTCTCCACTATGTCACTCCATGTCTTACCACCATGAGCAGGTTTTCCCCTTGACCGCTCAGCACCCGCCTTTCCCAGCAGGTCACTGTCCACCAGAGGCCCTGCACGTTGTTGTACCTTCCGAAGACACTCCACCGCCACATGATCATATGCTGCACACGTACAACACGTCCTCCTTTGCCCTGCGTACGTGACATACACTTGTGTCCTGAATTCTGGTAACACAATGTATGATGGAATAGGATGCCTGATGGTAATTTTCAGTGAGTAAGAGCCTTCCAGGAAGCCCTCAAAGGGCCCCTCTCGCCATTTGCCCATGTTTGCTTCATGGACGATGCCGAAATCTTTGAAGATGTCAATCAAATCAACAGAGTCAACTTCAAATGGGACGTTATGCACTCTAATCCATGTATAAGAGTGTGAAACATTCCTCAGTTGTACCTCCATACTGCTGGTAACTGCATAGACCTGATCTTGATAGGTATCAACCAAGTGCTCATACTCCTGGGTCGATGACAACTTTTATAAACACCCTGCTCATATTAACCGACACTGAGAAGGATAGTAGACAATATGTAAGAAGAGATACTTTTGGGTTCCCCAGAGAACATTCGAGTACAAAGAGCACATTATATTCCTTTATTTTATTAAATGAAAAGGTTACACAGAATGATAGCAATCTATATATGTAGAATCCAATGAGAAAAGTATTTTCTCAAGCCACATGACCTATTTTAAGTGGCTAGAAAAAGCTTGGGGCTGGCTATTATATCTTCTAATTTCATAATACTTTACATTTCGAAAACTCTCCTACCCCATATGGGGAGTAGGGGAATGGTGGTTGTGTGAGGATGGCACCGAATGTTGGCTACCTTCTGAGAGAGGATGTGGCCGGTGACACACCCGCGACTGTGCTACTCTGAGAGAACTTCCCCTCCTTTTGTTGCTGCCTTTCAACATTGCATAGCTACTGATGATGCACTGAGAAGTGTGAAAGTAGTTGAGCTAAAGATTCTACCCCTGTGGTTTGTCTAGCATAGTTGAAATCGCCTGTCTGCGATTTTAATATATATATATATATATATATATATATATATATATATATATATATATATATATATATATATATATATTTTTTTTTTTTTTTTTTATTAACACATCGGCCGATTCCCACCAAGGCAGGGTGGCCCGAAAAAGAAAAACTTTCATCATTCACTCCATCACTGTCTTGCCAGAGGGTGCTTTACACTACAGTTATAAAACTGCAACATTAACACCCTCCTTCAGAGTGCCGGCACTGTACTTCCCATCTCCAGAACTCAAGTCCGGCCTGCCGGTTTCCTGAATCCCTTCATAAATGTTACTTTGCTCACACTCCAACAGCACGTCAAGTATTAAAACCATATGCCTCCATTCACTCCTATCAAATACGCTCACACATGCTTGCTGGAAGTCCAAGCCCTCGCACACAAAACTTCCTTTACCCTCCCTCCAACCTTTCCTAGGCCGACCCCTACCCCGCCTTCCTCCACTACAGATTTATACACTCGAAGTCACTCTGTCTCGTTCCATTCTCTCTACATGTCCAAACCACCTCAACAACCCCTCCTCAGCTCTCTGGACAATCGTTTTGGTAATCCCGCACCTCTCCTAATTTCCAAACTCCGAATTCTCTGCATTATATTCACACCACACATTGACCTCAGACATGACATCTCCACTGCCTCCAGCCTTCTCCTCGTTGCAACATTCATCACCCATGCTTCACACCCATATAAGAGCGTTGGTATAACTATACTCTCATACATTCCCTCTTTACTTCCATGGACAAGGTTCTTTGTCTCCACAGACTCCGAAGTGCTCCACTCACCCTTTTCCCTCATCAATTCTATGATTCACCTCATCCTTCATAGACCCATCCGCCGACATGTCCACTCCCAAATATCTGAATACATTCACCTCCTCCATACTCTCTCCCTCCAATCTGATATCCAATCTTTCATCACCTATTCTTTTTGTTATCCTCATCACCTTACTCTTTCCTATATTCACTTTCAATTTTCTTCTTTTACACACCCTACCAAATTCATCCACCAACCTCTGCAACTTCTCTTCAGAATCTCCCAAAGCACAGTGTCATCAGCAAAAGCAACTGTGACAACTCCCACTTTGTATTTGCTTCTTATCTTTTAGCCCAACACCTCTTGCCAAGACCCTCGCATTCACTTCTCTTACAACCCCATCTATAAATATATTGAACAACCACGGTGACATCACACATCCTTGTCTAAGGCCCACTTTTACTGGGAAATAGTCCCCTTCCCTCCTACACACTCTAACCTGAGCCTCACTATCCTCATAAAAACTCTTCACTGCTTTCAGTAACCTTCCTCCTATTCCATACACCTGCAACATCTGCCACATTGCCCCCTATCTACCCTATCATACGCCTTTTCCAAATCCATAAATGCCACAAAAACATCTTTACCCTTATCCAAATACTGTTCACCTATATGTTTCACTGTAAACACTTGGTCTACACACCCCTACCTTTCCTAAAGCCCCTTGTTCATCTGCTATCCTGCTTTCTGTTTTACTCTTAATTCTTTCAATAATAACTCTACCATACACTTTACCAGGTACACTAACAGACTTATTCCCCTATAATTTTTGCACTCTCTTTTGTCCCTTTGCCTTTATACAAAGGAACAATACACGCTCTCTGCCAATCCCTAGGTACCTTACCCTCTTCCATACATTTATTAAATAATAGCACCAACCACTCCAAAATTATATCCCCACCTGCTTTTAACATTTCTATCTTTATCCCATCAATCCCAGCTGCCTTACCCCTTTCATTCTACCCACTGCCTCACGAACTTCCCTACACCCACAACTGGCTCTTCCACACTCCTACAAGATGTTATTCCTCCTTTCCCTACACACGAAATCACAGCTTCCTGTCTTCATCAACATTTAACAAATCCTCAAAATATTCTCTCCATCTTCCCGATACCTCTAACTCTCCATTTAATAACTCTCCTCTCCTATTTTTAACTGTCAAATCCATTTGTTCTCTAGGCTTCCTCAACTTATTAATCTCATTCCAAAACTTTTTCTTATTTTCAACAAAATTTGCTGATAACATCTCACCCACTCTCTCATCTGCTCTCTTTTTACATTGCTTCACCACTCTTTAACCTCTCTTTTCTCTCCATATACTCTTCCCTCCTTGCATCACTTCTACTTTGTAAAAACCTCTCATATGCTAACTTTTTCTCCCTTACTACTCTCTTTACATCATCATTCCACCAATCGCTCCTCTTCCCTCCTGCACCCACTCGCCTGTAACCACAAACTTCTGCTGAACACTCTAACACTACATTTTTAAATCTACCCCATACATTTTCGACCCCATTGCCTACACTCTCACTAGCCCATCTATCCTCCAATAGTTGTTTATATCTTACCCTAACTGCCTCCTCTTTTAGTTTATAAACCTTCACCTCTCTTTACTTACTGATTCTATTTTCCTTGTATCCCATCTACCTTTTACTCCCACTGTAGCTATAACTAAAAAGTGATCTGATATATCTGTAGCCCCTCTATAAACATGTACATCCTGAAGTCTACTCAACAGTCTTTATCTACCAATACATAGTCCAACAAACTACTGTCATTACGCCCTACATCATATCTTGTATACTTATTTATCCTCTTTTTCTTAAAATATGTATTACCTATAACTAAACCCCTTTCTATACAAAGTTCAATCAAAGGGCTCCCATTATCATTTACACCTGGCACCCCAAACTTACCTACTACACCCTCTCTGCATGTTTCTCCCACTTTAGCATTTAGGTCCCCTACCACAATTACTCTCTCATTTGGTTCAAAAGTTCCTATACATTCGCTTAACATCTCCCAAAATCTCTCTCCTCCTCTACACTCCTCTCTTCTCCAGGTGCATACACGCTTATTATGACCCACTTTTCGCATCCGACCCTTATTTTAATCCACATAATCCTTGAATTTACACATTTATATTCCCTCTTTTCCTTCCATAACTGATCCTTCAACATTATTGCTACCCCTTCCTTAGCTCTAACTCTCTCAGATACTCCTGACTTAATCCCATTTATTTCTCCCCACTGAAACTCGCCTACCCCCTTCAGCTTTGTTTCGCTTAGGGCCAGGACATCCAACTTCTTTTCATTCATAACATCGGCAATCATCTCTTTCTTATCATCCGCACTACATCCACGCACATTCAGACAACCCAATTTTATAAAGTTTTTCTTCTTCTCGTTTTTAGTAGATTTGTACAGGAGAAGGGGTTACTAGCCCATTGCTCCCGGCATCTTAGTCGCCTCATACGACACGCATGGCTTACGGAGGAAAGATTCTTTTCCACTTCCCCATGGACAATAGAGAAAATAAAAAGAACAAGAGCTATTAAGAAAAAGAAGAAAAACCTAGATGTGTGTATGTATATATATGCATGTGTATGCCAGTGTAGTGTGACCTAAAGTGTAAGTAGAAGTAGCTAGATATACCTGTTATCCAGCGTGTTTATGAGACAGAAAAAAGACACCAGCAATCCTACCATCATGTAAAACAGTTTCAGGTTTCTGTTTCACAGTCACCTGGCAGGACGGTAGTACCTCCCTGGGTGGTTGCTGTCTACCAACCTACTACCTTAAACCAACCTACTAATTATTATTATTACTATAATAAAAAAGAAAGACCTTGAACATGATATGACATAACTCCAAGGTCTACCACATTTTACTTAGTTTTATTGAGTAATTTGAGTTCGTCTTGTGTTCAAATCTTGCTTTTATTTCCTGCATTCTTCTCTAATGTTCTTCCTCAGTGAATATCATATTGCTGTCAGTTTCCCACCGGAAGACGAGGCGAAGTGAGGTTCTGACCACAGCTTTGGTAAGATGGGTAAGGAAGAAGGATGGGTAAGGGAGAAGGATGGGTAAGGAAGAAGGATGGGTAAGGAAGAAGGATGGGTAAGGAAGAAGGATGGGTAAGGAAGAAGGATGGGTAAGGAAGAAGGATGGGTAAGGAAGAAGGATGGGTAAGGAAGAAGGATGGGTAAGGAAGAAGGATGGGTAAGGAAGAAGGATGGGTAAGGAAGAAGGATGGGTAAGGAAGAAGGATGGGTAAGGAAGAAGGATGGGTAGGAAGAAGGATGTAAGGAAGAAGGATGGGTGAAAGGATGGTAGGAAGAAGGATAAGGGTAAGAAGAAGGATGGTAAGGGAAGGATGGTAAGGGAAGATGGTAAGGATGGAAACACCGGAAAGGGTTGGGAGGGAGGAGGGGGAGGTGGGGTTACAAAGGTAAGTGGCCTAACCACTTTGGCGCAATTTAATATGTGTGTGTGTGTATGTAGTGTTACTCGTGAGTTCATTAATTTCATGAAATAGGTATGCCTCCTGCCCATCAGTTGCACACAGTTATACAGCTGTATAACTGTGTGCAACTGATGGGCAGAAGGCATAAAGGAAGCCTTAGATGCTATAAACTTGAAGGCTCACTGCGTCTTCCATAAGTGCCACTTCCACACAAATTCTAGTATTGTCTGCAAAGGATGATACAGTGCTTTGATTTATGTCCTCCTCCTCTATCAGAAATAAGAATGAGGAAGAAAAGTGGGGTGAGTACCCTGCTTGTAGGACAGAACTTTTAACTCCAGCAGGCCCTGATTTTATTTTGTTTCCTTTTGTTCTTGGGATTCTATTAGTTAGGAAGTTAAATATTCATCTGTCAACCCATTCCTAGTTATTCTGTCTGCACGCATTTTGTGTGCAGTTACCCATGGTCGCACCTGTCAAAGGCTTTTTCAAAATCAGTGAACGCTACATCTGCATTTTGCTTGTCTTGTGCATCTAAAACCATTTCGTAATGGTCCAGCAATTATTGATCTATGATGTACAATTGCTACTATTCTATGTTGTGGGTAGTCTTGGATGAAAACCCTTACAAAAATCTTCATAATTTGGGATGTTAGGATTATTAGTCTTTAGTATTGTGTCATTGCTTTACCACCACGTTGGTGAAGTGAGGCAATATCAGTAGTCTTTAATGACTGTGGGATAACTCCGGTGTGGTGGCTTCTTCCCCATAGAATATTTAAGGCATTGCTAAGAATTTCCTACAATTATTAAATTATATTGAATTTCACGAGTATGGGTCTGGGTCGGAGTGAATGGGCATGCAATGAATGCTTCTTTGAAGTCACGTAGGGTCAGAGATTAAGATGTCTTCAGCATTTTGTGTCTCAGTCATGAAGAACACTGCGTCATGCTCGAACTTAAGTATTTCATTAATTTCATTGTTGTCGTCAGTGTATGTCCCATCTCCTCTAATCAAACGCTCGATATTAGATGTTTCTGACAAGGATTTTGCTTAATAGAAGAAGTATTTTATTTTTTTCTTAATTTTACTTATGACTTTTAGCTCCATTTTAACTCCATTACTCTACATGATGCATTACATTAGAAGTCGTCATTTCCTAATTCTCTGCTCGGTGTTACTTTTCCTTCTTCAGTGAGTCTGCTGGAGTGCAACGGACAAGTGTAGTAGTAGCATCAGCAACACACACAGCAAGATACATTCTTGAGCTTCGCCAGCGCTCAGGCTTAATGCTCAAAGCTGGGGTGTGACTCCAAAAGGATCCTGTAGTCCAGGAGGTGCAAAGGCAGCAAGCCTTTGCACCTCCCGACATCGTCTGCTGCTATGTAGCTGTCACACCCTTCGAGCCCAGTGTGGGCGGGGTTTGTGGCAGCCCAAGGTGCCTAGCTTCTCCCTCCGAGCCCCGTGGGGGCGGGAAATGGGGCTAGGCCTGGGAACAGCTAGTCCCAGAAGACGAAGAGGTACTTGTACCTCCTCCCGGCCCGGGCCTTGGAAAAGGCCCGGGCCGGGCGATTATACCGGCGAATCCACAACGGAACAGTGAGTCTGATGTCTTTAAGCAGCTCTGTTATTCATCGTCTTCGCCTTTTGAGGGAATCTTCTTCTCCTCCTTCGTAACGATGTGTGTCTGGAGCATACCTCTAATGCCACTGAGTTCATCCCCGTCTGATATATTGTCGTCCCTGCATATTTCAATAAGCTCACAATTAATTTCCTCCCAGATGATGTCCATGAGTTGTTGAAGATACATTTGTTGAACATTCCCTCATAGTTGAATGTTTTGTTGATTATAACCAGTGGATGGGTATGCATGTCTGAACTTTTACCAGGGTATTGTCTGAGTTTACAATCTTTGACACTATAATGTTCCCGAACCAGGTCTTCATTATTAGCAAATGTAAGGTATAATGAACTTTCTAGCCTGGTCGGTTCTGTTATTTTCTGGCATAAGGGAAATTTGTCGCATAGTAATAGTAGTTCAGTTGTGTGAGAATGTTCTTTCAAACATGCTCCTGGGATTCCTTCTGCTTTTGCAATCTTAGGTACATTCTTCCATTCTTGGTTTCTTAAACTGAGTCACTAAGCAATAGTATATTCGGGGATGGGTTTGGTTAGTCTTCAAACCCATCAAGTAGTTGGTTTCTGAACAGCTGTCAAGTTGCATCTAGTGGCTTATATAGAGTTTCATTAACTGGATTTAGATTTTCAGTTTTAACAACTAGAACTTCGACCACATCATTCGTGATATTAAGTAACTTGGTGTATACCAGTGACTCTTTAACACAAATACCAACATTCTCTGTGTGTTTTTCCGGTTGCATCTGAGTACTTTGTAATTTCTGTGTTTAAATGTGCATTCATATTGCTTTGTATGATTCTTTCTATTCACATGTAATACCAGGCACTTTGCATTACAGTATTCTCTCATATATTGACTTATTGCACATTATAAGGTGGAAGTATGTGCAATTCTTGGAATGACATACTCCTTTATTCAAGAAAGTACTGCAAATAATTTTTGTCATATTGAAACATAAGGTTTCTTTTCCCATTTTATCTGTAGTTGCAAAATCCCCAAGCAAAGTGCCGAAACACCTGGTATTCTGTATGGGACCACTTCAATAACAGATATTGTAACTGACTCTAGTGCTACTAAATCTGTAACTGTGTGTGGTAGAGTGTGTGGCCGAATCTGCAAGGGAGTCTACAAAAGATTCTGTAGCCGAATCAGTATTAGGGATGGAAGTTGAGGGGGTAGTGTGGGGGGGAGTGTGGGGGAATGTGGGGGAGTGTGGGGGTGCTCTCTCGGTTACATGTACATCTTCCAGTGAGTCTGCTTTAATATTCGAGTTATCTGATGGAATTTGAATACTGAATAATGGTTTCTTTTTCACATTTCCACTCAGCGGGAATTACCCCTCCAGTTCTCAGCAGGAGTTACCCCTCCAGTTCTCAGCGGGAGTTACCTCTCCAGTTCTCAGCGGGAGTTACCCCTCCAGTTCTCAGCGGGAGTTACCTCTCCAGTTCTCAGCGGGAGTTACCCCTCCAGTTCTCAGCAGGAGTTACCCCTCCAGTTCTCAGCGGGAGTTACCCCTCCAGTTCTCAGCGGGAGTTACCTCTCCAGTTCTCAGCGGGAGTTACCCCTCCAGTTCTCAGCGGGAGTTACCCCTCCAGTTCTCAGCGGAAGTTACCCCTCCAGTTCTCAGCGGAAGTTACCCCTCCAGTTCTCAGCGGAAGTTACCCCTTCAGTTCTCAGCGGGAGTTACCCCTCCAGTTCTCAGCAGGAGTTACCCCTCCAGTTCTCAGCGGGAGTTACCCCTCCAGTTCTCAGCGGGAGTTACCCCTCCAGTTCTCAGCGGAAGTTACCCCTTCAGCTTGTTAGTTCCCGACTCCTGCAATTGCTTAAGGAGTATTTTCTTGGTCCTTAATGGAGGAAGGAGTTTTCTTAATATCACTTGTATGTTTTAGAGGAAGTCTCAGAATAGTTTAGATTTTCTTACACTTTCGGAGTATATAAGTTTGTTTAAACACTATCTTATTTGCGACGAGTATTTATATTTTCAGTTATGCAAAACATTAGGTATAAGTTGATAAATTAGACACATGTGCAACTCTTTAGTATCTCTATTGTTTAAACGTTTCGCCACACAGTGGCTTCATCAGTCCAATACAAAGAAGAATGGTGAAAATCAGAAGGAATTTGAGGTACTCAGTCCCTCAATCTTGATAAGAATACAGCATATGCGCGAAGAAGTGGTTTATATACTGCAGACAGGTGAGGTGAAGCAGTCGTAGCCGGTGTTACCTTGGATAAATCCACAGGTAGAAGTAGAAGTAGATCATGACTACAGAGTTAGGCAAGCATAGAATTCCCTTTATTAAGATGCCAAGATGTTGCTGTCTGACAGGACACAGTTCTCTGCACCATTTATCTACATTAGGTATAAGTCAATTTGGTTAACATAATATACTAGGATATTCTTTAATCTATTAAGACATTTCATTTTGTTTTCTATACCCATATATACACAGAAAATCATTACGATTATCTTTAGGTTCAGAAGAAGGGTCGAAGAAGTGTGTGTGCACTGTAGTGAGTGCCAGAGTGACTCGCATCCCCAACAACAAGTGGTAACAACAACAACAAAAAAACAGGAGCAATACAGGTACATGATGCCTACTTCACACACGCGAAGGAACGCACGTACGCACGCGCACATACACGCACACGCACACACACACACACACACACACACACACACACACACACACACATGCACGGAGGGCCCGGGTTCAATTCCCGGCGGGGCGGAAACATTTCGAAGTGTTTCCTTACACACACATACATACAACAGGCCTACTGTCAAATCGACATGTGCCTAGAGCAAAATGGTAACACACACACACACATCATAGTCACACAAGACATACAACTTTTCTTTCACAGCAACGAGTACGTTATCATCAACATCAAAACATTTACTACAGCAGACGTGAATGACGGAGTCGTTGCGCCAGGTGAATTATTACCCGCACATTCAACGTTCAGTGTACCTCAGTATACCTTATGTAAGACTGGGCAAAGCCCAGTTGTCACCTGCAACTCTCGACTTACTCCTGGGGACCTATTGACTTCCAGGTGATCAAGGTCAACAGGTATAGGAAAATATGTCCATTGTTTCTGCCTTCCTCCATCGCCCCAAGATCGAACTCGAGTCCTTCAGATGCGAGCTGAAGGCGCTGCCTGAGCTTCGAGCCATCTTATTTGCATTTCTCAACCCCCCACCCTCTTCCCTCTGGCAAGCTCTTGGGCCCCAGAGCGCTGGTCGCCAAAAAAAACAAAAAACACTGCTTCAAAAAATTCGTTTTTCATGAGTCGTGAAAACGTGATTTCTCCGCTTACACTAAACGCATTTCTGAGTAATGTGGATTTGCATTATGCGTTTCTGCTAAAATTCCGTGCCAAACCGCTGGGAAATTCTTTTCGATATTCATTCTTTAATTTGCATGTTGTGTGTGTCTTATGCCCCTCTCGAGATGTAAGTCAAATTTACTGAAAACATTTAATAATGTTCTACGTGTTTGTGTTTCTTGAGACAAGTGGTGAAGGATACGACTGGAAAAGCACAACGGTGAATGGTAAGACAAGTTTTACACCAATGAAAAATTAGATTAAATTAAAGAAGGTAGTTAAATCAAACAAATTTATGTAAGAGTCATCCGTACAACGTCAGGTAACTTCCTATTTTAAGGAAATTTTTCGTTCAAGGGGACCTTTATCATTCTATTGGGTATGCAAAATCTTTGAAATCTTGATTAAGATATGTCATTATATAGGCCCCAGGTATTTCACACTGTACTGATAATATAAAAAATATATTCCTGGACATATGATGTGTGTTCTTGAGAAGCTCAAATGACTTTTTCTTGTTTAATGATCGATTTTGATATAGACGGGGACCTTTAAAATCCTCTGTCAAAGTACTAGCCTAGGTTAGAATTTTTTTACACCTCGTGTATAAATTAGGTAAAAATCTCATTTAGCTAATCAGCTCGCCAGTCAATGAGGCGATTACTAGGGATGTCTAGGCATCCCATAAATGACTGGCTAAATTGTTTTCTTTTCATTCAATAATTTCGTTGATATTTTGAGAAAACGTTACTCTATCGACTTCAGATTTTCATAACTAGTGTACTGTAAATAATGAAAGGTCTGTGAAACTATTGGTACATGCAGGTGATCTCTTGTCAATTTTATGAACACCTGGATTTGGATGAGGTGCAAACCCTTTATAAACTAATGTGTCATACTTAGAAGACGATTGCAAAAAATATCTCTGCTTATCAACATCGAACTTTCAGTGATAGAGAACATTGATCAAGGAAGTGTTCATTGATTATTTGCTATGTAAGCTTTTAAGCGTTTTTATTAAATAATTTGATTAGCATGAAATAAATGGAGAATGCCTTTTCTGACCATGCACCTAGTATGTCACCTCTATTAAGTGTACATCATACACCCACATCTTGCACTTAATAATCAATCCTGTAGTTTACTGCCGTTCAGTCGTCGGGGCTCCGAGATTGTACTGTCAATATCTGCCATTTATAAACGTCAACCAATCAAGTGAGGGGGAGGGGGAGGGGGAGGGGGAGGGGAAGGGGAGGGGAGGGGGAGGGGGGGGGGGGGAGGGGTGATGGGGCGGGGGAGGGAGGGGGCGGGGAAGGGGGGATGGGGAGGGGATTGAACTCCTGTCAAGTTAACGTTACACCTACACCAGCCAGGTCTGGAGGTCCTCTCTAGCTCTCTCTTCCATTCTGTCTTCTGTCTCTTACCATTCTCTTCTTCTCTCTCCTCTCTCTCTCTCTCTCTCTCTCTCTCTCTCTCTCTCTCTCTCCTCTCTCTCTCTCCTCTCTCTCTCTCTCTCTCTCTCTCTCTCTCTCTCTCTCTCTCTCTCTCTCTCTCTCTCTCTCTCTCTCTCTCTCTCTCTCTCTCTCTCTCTCTCTCTCTCTCTCTCTCTCTCTCTCTCTCTCTCTCTCTCTCTCTCTCTCTCTCTCATTACATTACTTACAAGAATGGTATTAGCTGACTTTGCTGCTCTGGTACATACACTTTACATATTGCAAATATTGGTATAGGAATATACAGGTACTCAGAAACCTACTTCAGTGTTTCCTTTACTGGTGATATATCTTGCGACAAGCTACCAGAGGCATTCTATTTGTACCTGTGTTCGTAATACTAAGACTGGCAGAATGGTACGGAGTGGTACAGCCTTCGGTTTGATACGGTTCAATTTTTAGTAGAAAGTATGATACGAAATTATAGAACGATATTTTCCTTAAGATATGGTACGGTACTTTTCAGGTACGAAAAACAGAAAAAAATACCGTACCATATAGTAAAATTCGCCACAAGATTTCAAAAGTTGGTGAAAATTTTAAGCATCTAGTGACAAAGAACAAGACTAGTGGTGAGTCCCAGGCAGATCCTGGTGAAACCTGGTGGTATCCGAATTATCAAACTTAGGGATGGAAAAGAAATGACAGACAGGAGAAATTACCCTTCTGCAAATATAAACACCATTTATCTGCCTTGCTATGATATTGTATGTGGTCCGGTTTTCCGGCACAGCTTTGATTTCAGTAGAGACGTAATCGGTTCACATCCTACGTTAGTCACCCTGCCTGGTTCATGGAGAGCGAGGTCTAGGAAAGCAAATAATGTGATCCACCACTCTGTCAGCCCTCCTCCTCCTGAAGTCGCTGTTGGGAAGTGGCGACTTTCGTTCTGGATTTAATCATATATTCGTTAGATTTCACTTAATATTAGTTTATTTTATTACCAATGACGTGAAGTTTTAACTGATTAAGCTTTCAACGAAATAAGGATTTTTATTTATTTCGTCATGTTTTGTTGCAAATTCATAGACAATTTAATAAACCAGGGAAATCTAGCGAAATATAAATAAAGAAAAAAGCTGATTCCACAAACCTCTTGAGATTTGGTAACACCTCTCCTACAAACTGCTCAATTTCTGGCTCTGTGGTTCAGGGAGAACGTATGGTCACTAGGTCTACCAGTCTCCCAGTGAGGTGCAGTACACAGGAACACCAGAGCATTTTATATCTTTCCTATTTCTTCTCAGGCGAGGTGTCTCATGCTAGACATAGGCCACAACATAAATTTAAAAGCGGCAATTTCTTCACTTTCACCAAGAAAACTGCTAAAGCAAGCTTTGTGTTGTTCATAGGCACTACAGTCTGGGTTAGATGTAACCTGAAGGCATTTGAGTATCTAAAACCAAAGCACATAGAGGAATACCAAAAAGTTTCAGAAGATGCTGAACACAACATACCACGGAGACAAAAACATAAGCAAATATTAACATATTTTAGTGTGTCTGAATCTTCGGTAAAGATTCCACGACTTCATCATATCAAATTTGATATCAATAAGGAATATAATTAATAACCTGCAGCGGAGGAAATCACAGTAAATGGTTTACCTTTATCTGTGTTTTAAAAATATGCCATTTCTAACATAATGAGAACAATTTTGTTTAACCTTTAAGTTATTCTAAATTATAAAGTTGCCAGTTCACTAACTTTAAAAGATGGTATGAAGAAAATATTTTAATTGAGGCCGGAGTTTCAAGCAAGTATGGGGAGCGTCAAGATTGACTTTAGAATTCGTGAAGGGCACTTCATTTGGATTAATATCCTAGCTCTGATAGATGGTGACTTGTAAGTTATCACAGCTGCTGTGTAAGAAATTACAGAAAAAAAACTGCTGACAGAAATATGGAATTACCGAAATGCAGATATTATGTAAATATGACAACGGATAATGGTTCAAATGTCATCAAATAATGCGACAATCTGGACAAGTGATGATATATAATGTAGACGATAATGAAGGTGGCTAGGATGAGATCATTCGGGAAGACATTTCAGAAGATGAGTTTTTGTCACAACAGCTGCTGGTGTTGTTTCTGTTCGATGTATTACCCACGTCACATGATGTGAGTGACAATGATGTGTACATAAAAGCCTTGCAACTAGAGTTTGGCAGCTGATAACAAAACTCACTTATAAAATATGAGACTTGTAATTAATCTAAATGCTGAAACTGCTGAAACTGGGCTGTGAAAACCGATAGGGCTATCCTATGAAATATTTCGAAATGTACCAAATAGACCTTGCCAATTAATCTTTCTTGCTATCTATTACGAACACAGGTAAAAATGGCCTATGAGACATGATCGTAAGAAAGCAAAACAAAACGGAATGTGTCTTGAGCAGTCTCAAGTGCCACAGAGTTAATTCTTTCTAGCCTAAGGTTCGGATCTATGTTGTTTAGGATATCTTCCCAGCCTGTTTTATTTAGGACATTGTTGACTTGTTCCCAGCGTATGTTTTTGTTATTGAAGTTGAATTTTGTGAAGGCACCTTCATAACTGTTTACATTTTGCTAGTCAGGAGCCCTGCTAATGCATGTCTTTACCTTTACTATGTTTTGATCTGAATGTATTGCCTTTGATACGTTTATATTACGAATCAGATCTTCGTTGTTAGTGAAGATGAGGTCCAGTGTATTTTCTAGTCTGCGATGCACAGGCCCCCGCCCCTCGTTGTTTGTTTAGTATGTCGCATCTGAATAGATTATAATCTGGGATCCATATTTCGTTGTCAAAGTGATCCTTTTTGTGGGTCTCCGTGAAAGCCACAAACATTGCATTTGACTCCGTGAGCAGTCCCTTGATGTAAGGTATTTTATTGTTTGTTGATGGTTTTAGACCCTGTATGATTGCAAGGATAAATATCGTTATACTGATTGAATTTAGGGGGCTTTGTTTGCTGGCATTAATATCTATTGATTTGGAGTGGATGCCAATGACTGCCCCTCCACTCCAGAAATGTTTTCAGTTGGTGTAAGATTTCTGTCCTTTCTTTCCAGTCTTTTTTCCTTCCAGACACTAAAAAAAACTCATTCTGTGGAAAGGTTTTGGCTCCCCTCTTTTGTTTCCCATGGTCTTGGTGATCTGTATCTTCTTGTCCCCCTTTATATGGTGTGCCTGACAGTGTACGTTGTAGCATTGACTTTCAGGGACTGACGAGTGACACATATCGGGGTGAAATAAGTTACAAAAAGAAGAGTTGCACCCTCCTGTTGTCATGTGGGTGAGGCATTTTTGGGATGGTCAAAAGTGCATGTTCCATCATCAGTTACACAATCCAGGGGATTATAGGTGTAGATCAGGCCGCCCCTGCTTGTCCCAACTACTGAATCACTATGTTGTTTACACACACTTTCCGAAAGCCTTAGACAAGTGTGACTATGGTGTTATAGCTCACAAAATGAGTGAAAATAGGAATAACAGGAAAATTTGATAGATGGACTGTAACTTCCTAACAGAATGCAAAGAGTAATAGTAAACAGAGTAAATACTGAGGCAGCTACTGTGAAAAGCTCGGTTCCACAAGGCACTGTACTTGTCCATATCCTGTATCTTATCCTCATATCTGACATAGACAGAGAGGTAAGCCATAGCACCGTGTCTTCCTTTGCGGATGACACCCGAATCTGCATGATGGTGTCATCCATCAAAGACACCGAAAGACTCCAAGCGGACGTCAACCAAATCTTTAAATGGGCTGCGGAAAGCAACATGAAGTTCAGTGAAGGGAATTTCCAATTACTCCGATGTGGAAAACTCGAAGAAATTAAAGCCATAACAGAGAATTAAACAAATTCCAACAACAAAATAGAGCGAAAAACTAATATGAAGGACGTGGCAGTGATAATGTCAGAGGATCTCACTTTCAAAGATCACAACAATGTTTCTATTACATCTGCTAAGAAAATGATAGGATGGATAACAAGAATCTTCAAATCTATGGATGCCAAGCCGATGATGGTTCTCTTCAAATCCTTTGTTCTCTCTAGGCTGGAATATTGCTGTACACTAGCGGCCCCTTTCAAGGATGGCGAAATTGCAGACCTGGAGAATGTACAGAGAACTTTCACATCATGCATAAATACGATAAAGCACCTAAACTACTGGGAATGGTTGAAGTCCCTTGATTTGTATTCCCTAGAACGCAGGCGAGAAAGATAAGTGATAATATACATTTGGAAAATCCTGGAGGGACTAGTCCCAAATTGACACACGAAAATCACTCCCTACGTAAAAAAGACTGAGCAGGAGATGCAGCATCCCCCCAATAAGAAGCAGGGGCGGCACGAGTACGTTAGGACAATAAGTGTCAGGGGCCCAAGACTGTTCAACTGCCTATCAAGCGTCTTCAGTCGCTGGATAGGCACCTAAAGTTAGTACCTGATCAACTGAGCTCTAGTTCGTACATAGGTCTGCATGAGGCAAGCAGTAACAGTCTGGTTGATCAAACCTTGATCCACCAGGAGGCCTGGTCACAGACTGGGACTCGGGAACGTTGATCCCTGAAACCCCCTCCAGCTATACAGTACTAAGCCTAGGAAGGCTTTTCTGCGAAAGAAATTGTAGAGTGTCGATCCTCCGTCCGAGGAGCTCGATACAGAAGCATTAATACCGTAGCAAAGCTTCTCACCACAGAAATAATAAATCGTAAAAAATTTAAACTTCTTTCGGGTTTTATGTGATGCAAACTGCTGACGCCGGAGTTTCCTCGAAAATATTATTCAATTACATCATTTCTACTAATCTGATTTTCTAATCTTTACCAGAATTTCTCATGCATAATACTCATTTTAGGATTTATCCATGATAATTTTTTCTTTTCAAAAGCAAAGCTCTCCGAGAGAGCGGGATCGACGCTTTGAAGCTTAAATCTTGCTTTTCTCGGCCACTTTACATAGTAATATTGGTGTAAAAATGAGTATGATGTAATGTTGGCTCAGTGGCTGGAAACGTGTCCTAAGTGCTCACTTCCCTTGCTACCGCCAAGCGTTATATATGCGAATTTTAACCTCGCCAGAGACTCCACAATTTGCTCTCCTCTTCCTCTTCCTCCTCAAAATTCTGGCAGCTGCTGTTAACAGATTTTACTTTTCGCGATAAACACAAGGCTGCCAAAGGCCCAGCTGGGCTTCATGACCCTCCCAGATTCTGAAGCCATATATATATATATATATATGTCGTGCCGATTAGGTAAAACTTGCGATTTTGGCTTAAATAGCAACGCTCACCTTGCCATATAAGACAAGTGAAAATTTGTGTATGCAATAATTTCGCCAAAATCATTCTGAACATAACGAAAAAAATATATTTCATTGTGTTTGTTTATTATTAAATTAATGTTAACGTATCTAAAATATATTTAGTTGGGTTAGGCTAAATTAAATTGCGCTTGTTGTAATAAGGTTAGGTAGGTTTTCAAAGTTTCTCTTGGTACAAAATTATAAATTCTTACATTAACATAAATGAAAAAAAATTATCTTTAAACGTATAAGAGAAAATTTTAGAAAGGACTTAATTTTAGATGAGTTCTTGCTAATTGACCAGTTTTACCTAATCGGCACGACATATATATACATGTATATATATATATATGATGGGTCCACCTCTGGTACAATAGTGGACTATAGCCTCGAAAGTGGATAAAAGGCTTCAGAAGAATATTTGGATTTCTTCCTATGCCATTGAATATTCCATTCCTCACCATCTTTTTTTTTTTTTTACCAATAGGTATATTTTATTACATAATATGGTACAAAAGATTTAAGAGATACATTGTTGATATAAAGATGGCATATACAGTACACGAGGTGTGAGATACATGTCTAGTACATATTGTTACATGTTTGTCACTGATTATAATGCGACAATCTCATCCAGCTCTTCCGAGCTGGGGCGCGTGCCCAGAATACAGCATGCATTACCCCTCTGAACAGCAGCGCTGAGTCGCTGGAACAGAAAACTAGCTGCCCTGGGATCCCTAGTTACCCTGTTGAGTCTTTTGCCCAGCTCCTTGAGTAACTTAGATGCACTCTTTCCCCATGAGCCAAGGGTCTCTGAGCCTATGGGAACAAACATATAATGATGGGCAAGTTCTCCATATTTTCTCGATTTCTGGGACTCCCTGAAGGTGGCAGCTGCCCCTCCTTCCTCCCTGGTGTATTGGAGATAGGTATCAGACAAGGTAGATGCACATGTGTAGTCCCACACCACCTGCTTGCCGTCTGTCCAGGCTTGAAGGGTGATACCATCTGGACGCTTTTGGCTGCCATCAGATCTGCATAGTTGGGGTGGTTCCCTTACTGCTGGGCATCCGGCTGTTGTGAGGCTCCTCTTGATAATGTTATTAACCTCTTCATGTCTTGCAATCTTTCCCTCGGATTTACGGCACACAAGACCATGGTACCCGAATCGGTCTGCTGCTTCACTGCCACAAATACACCTGTGTTCGGCGAGAATAGGGGCGGCAAGTCGAAGGGCAGCACCAATGCGGATGGTCTGTGGGTCGAGGCGTGTGCCAAGGCTGGAGTTGGGAACAGCCAAAAGAAAGTCCCCTGCATGAGTAGCTCTCACTGCAAGGAGGCGGGCTCTATCCTTCCCTGACACACTCTGAAGCATTGCTGAAGCTATATTCTCTACTATTGGGCCATCCCAGTGCGACTGTTTGTAGTTGTTGGGGAGAGCAGGCCTGGTTTCAGAGCCTGTTAGGTTATCCCAGATCCTGGCTCCATCAACGAACTTTTGGTCATGGATTCCAATCTTGTCCCTAAGATGTTCAGGGAGAATTGCTGCTACAAGCCCTCTGGATGCAATGCATGAAGACAGGAAAGCAGGTAGAGCAATCTGAGATGACTTGCGGACACCAATGCTTCCTAGTCTGACTGGGAGTGTAGCTTGGTCCCACTGCCCATCTTCTAGAGTAAGGTTAAGTACTTTAGTAAAGATCTGCCTCAGGATACTGTCGTATTCGTGCAGTATAGGGTTATCATATGAAGGAGCACATCTTAGGAAATATGTCAAGGCATCATGGGTGTCAAGATTGCCTATTCGTTGTTCCATTCTCCTCAATTCTTCCAGTTTCTTCCTGAGAATTGTGTCAATGGCATCGCTTCCCAGAGGTGCTCCAAGCAAGACACTATTAGTAGGGGCAATGACTGTTGCTCCTGGTAGTTTTGATAACACTGCATCTATCACTTGTTGATTGACTGAGATGATTTCACATTTGGATGGATTTAGGATGAGACCCATTTCCTGTCCCCGTGTCATCACCTGTGTAAGATCATCTACAAGGGACTCCTTTGTACCTGCTAGTGTGCCATCATCCAGGAACCAGATGTTTAGCTCACTGGTCAGTCTTACTGTGATTTCCCTAACTGCTATATAGAAGAGAAATGGTGCGAGAGGGTCCCCTTGCTGGACACCCTCTGATGATGTGATTTCATGCTCTCCAAACAGGAGCATTGATTCCTTGCTATATCCAGCAGAAACAAAAGGGAAGAGACCTGGAAAATGTTCTTGTACAGCTGCTAATACTACGTCCCTTTTCAGGAGATTAAATGCATTCTTGAAATCTAATTTACCCACTGCATTGTCCTCAGGCAGGTTGTCGATATACGCCCTTGTTGCATGAACCGCTGCTTCACTTCCTTGAGAGACCCCAAAGCCAAGCTGGTTTGGTTGAAGCATGATGGCTGCCTCTGCGCGAATACTTCTGACAGCAGCTTTAGAAACGAGGCGGCGAAACGTGTTACCCACTGCGATTGGTCTAATTCCTCCATCCTTCTTTATAAGGGCACAAAGTGATGCTCCAAAAAAGAAAGGTTTAATCTTTGTCAGGAATCAGACCAGCCAAGGAATTGTTGACGAACCTTGTGATCTCTGAAAGCAGTGTCTCTGCAATCTCCCCGATAACTGGATTAACCATTTCCTTTAAATGTTTTGGCCTTATTCCAGTGTAACCCCAGCAGAGCCGGACGGGAATGACATTATTGCTTTGTAAATGTCCGAGTCTTGCACAATCAGTGGTTCCACTGAATATATATATATATATATATATATATATATATATATATATATATATATATATATATATATATATATATATAATATATATATATGTCGTGCCGATTAGGTAAAACTTGCGAATTTGGCTTAAATAGAACGCTCATCTTGCCATATAACACAAGCGAAAATTTGTGTATGCAATAATTTGCAAGAAATCATTCTGAACCTAACGAAAAAAGTTATTTCATTGTGTTTGTTTATTATTAAATTAATGTTAACGTATCTAAAATATATTTAGTTGGGTTAGCCTAAATTAAATTGCTTGTTGTAATAAGGTTAGGTAGGTTTCAAAGTTTTCTTGGTACAAAATTATAAATTTTACATTAACATAAATTAAAAAAATATATTTTTAAAAGTATAAGAAAATTTCAGAAAAGACTTAATTTTAGATGAGTTCTTTTAATTGACCAGTTTTAGTAATCACGACATATATATGTCGTGCCGATTAGGTAAAACTTGCGATTTTGGCTTAAATAGCAACGCTCTTCTTGCCATATAAGACAAGCGAAAATTTGTGTATGCAATAATTTCGCAAAAATCATTCTGAACCTAACTAAAAATATATTTCATTGTGTTTGTTTATTATTAAATTAATGTTAACGTATCTAAAATATATTTAGTTGGGTTAGCTAAATTAATTGCCCTTGTTGTAATAAGGTTAGGTAGGTTTTCAAAGTTTCTCTTGGTACAAAATTATAAATTTTTACATTAACGTAAATGAAAAAATATATTTTAAACGTATAAGAGAAAATTTTAGAAAGGACTTAATTTTAAATGAGTTCTTGCTAATTGACCAGTTTTACTAATCGGCACGACATATATATATATATATATATATATATATATATATATATATATTTAAATATATATGTCGTGCCGATTAGGTAAAACTTGCGATTTTGGCTTAAATAGCAACGCTCACCTTGCCATATAAGACAAGGAAAATTTGTGTATGCAATAATTTCGCCAAAATCATTCTGAACATAACGAAAAAAAATATATTTAATTTTGTTTGTTTATTATTAAATTAATCTTAACGTATCTAAAATATATTTATTTGGGTTAGGCTAAATTAAATTGCGCTTGTTGTAATAAGGTTAGGTAGGTTTTCAAAGTTTCTCTTGGTACAAAATTATAAATTTTACATTAACTAAATGAAAAATATATCTTTAAACGTATAAGAGAAAATTTTAGAAAGGACTTAATTTTAGATGAGTTCTTGCTAATTCACCAGTTTTACCTAATCGGCACGACATATATATATATATATATATATATATATATATATATATACAATATTATATTTAGCAGACGCTGGTCCCTTGGTCCCTGGTTGCATTAGCCACAAGGCTGCTATAATCGCCTATAGAAGTTCATTTCTGCTTCGAAAACAATGCTGCAGGATACTCCAACCCTGGCCTGCTGCTGCCTCAACCACAGAAGTGCGGAATGACAATACATAGACCCACTGCAGCCTTGGCCACAAGGCAGCAAGGTGCTCTTACATAGTCTACTTCAGCCTCATCCACATGGCTGCTCATACAATGGTCCACTGTAGTCTTGGCCACAAGGCTTCAGAATGTTTCTTCAGTGGTCCATTTAAAGACTGGTAATATGGTCGTACGATGCTCCATTAGTGGTCAACTGCAGCGTCAGATATTTGACTGCACAATGGTCTTTCAAACTAGGCCTCAAGGTTATAGGATGCTCTTTCATTGGTCCATTGCTATCTCATCCACAAGACTGCTCGATTCTCCCACATTCGTTCACTTCATCACCAGCTAGAAAACTTCAAGATGCTCCTTAATGGTTCTCTAAAGCCTCAACCACGAACCTGAACGATACTTCTATATTGATCTACTGTAGCTTCGGCCATGAGGCTGCTAGATGACACCACACTGATCCATTGTTACCTGGGACACAAGGCTTCAATATGCTACGAAATAGATCGTCTGCAGCCTTACAAGACAGTAAGAAGCTAACAAATTCCTGCACAGCAGCCTTGGCCACTTTTACTAATATTTATTAAATAAGCATGACTTACTTGAGTCTGCCTCATACGACTAGCGTTTCTCGATTCAAGAAGACTGTAGGTTGAGGCACTGATTACCTCGCTACTCCATGTCTTCTACCGTCAACCAGGATTGTTCACGGTATGGTTGATAAAGCTATGGATGGCGAAAAGTCTTCAGAATACAGATGCCGAAGTGTTGCAATTATTATTCACCAACTTGTCGTTTTATAATCCCTAAATACAAAATACTTCTCGTCACCATCTTGGAATCTTGGTACAGAAATTTTTCCACTTTTCATTCTACTTGTTGACATGACCTTCTACTAGTGAACTCCCTTCCTATAACGCCATCCTTGAACTTCTTCATCTCTTATCTCCTGTATATGAACCAGCGTTCTCAGAGATCTTTAGATTCGACTAGACTGATGGACTGTACACTTCCTAGCAAGGTTGAGGAATTGATAACCTGAAATTGTTGAAAATGGTATAAAACACCGACAAGTTGATGAATAAGACATGTGCAATAGTTGGGTATCATCTTTACAAAAGTTTCATCTGCTCGGTTCTTCAGGTCATCAACCGTCTTCATCAGATTCTTCAATTGTTGCACTTAGTATTTGGGAAAGGGAAAATATAGTATAATGCGATCCTTTATTGACATTTTGCCCACAAGTGGGCTTTATCAAGTTACAAACAGATCTACCTGAAGGAAGAGGACGACTTTTATATAGGGAGGTAGTTAAATACAAGGTCAGGTGACGAATGAAAGTTGACAGCTGAGAAGAGGTTGAATTTGAGAATTTGCCCAGGGTGGGTCAGTTGGCCTCCTGCTGTGTTCCGCCACCCTCGACTTTCCTGTTCTAGCCAGCGATTTCACAGATCTTGAATTGTAAATTGGTTTCATTCTTTTCTCTTTTGAAAATTATCTTTTTCAATAGACTTATGCACTGCTCAAGGTCTCCCCATTTAGTACTGTACTGGAGAAACCCACCACATGGACCATCTCGAAGCTGAGTTTTTCTCAATTATTCCCTCTTTAATCACCTGGCTCCGTTACGATGACGCCATAGTCGCAACCTAAACGCTTCAATGTTCCTGCTCTCTCATACAAGCTCAACTAGGTTCGAGCCCTCAGGCAACTTTATCCTAGAAAAAGAAGAAGTCAACGACACTCTTTCCTTGATGTTCTTCTTTGCAAAGCTGACTACGCTTCGTTTTAAAGCCTATCGAAAACCGATCAACTAACACAATCATCTCCACTTCTACTCACATCATGATACCAACACTAAACGTTGCGTAATCATAAGCTTCTTTCCTACTTGCCCCTTTCTGCGTAGTAATTTCCGAGGAAGAATGTCTTTCATCGAACAAATTTTTCCAAGCCCTGTCCTCACCTTTTTTTCGGGGGATTACAGACGCAGTGTATATAACATCAACTCAAGACATGATACCGCAGAAGATACATATTCCCCGCTAACCCCTTTTTTAAACACGTCCAAACATTTTTTTTCACTTCCGTTCCCAAGTATTTTCTCCCTTTAACTAAAAAACATCACCAGGAAGGAACACCATGGGGGAATCCCGGGTATTCATAATCCTTCCACTGCTGCAACCAAATATAAAGGGAAAAATTTTGGGGAAAACCCCAAACACGATTTCCCAAAACCCGTACACCGCGGGGTTGGAAAACCCAAAGAAAGCCTGTTTTAAAAAACTTCCACCCCAAATTTTTGATTACTAAAAAAATGCAAGGCTCATCCCGGGAAAGAAGAATCCAGGAACAGGATCTGGGTGTTCACCGGACCTGAAAAAAAGCAGGTGGGGGTTTTTGGTGCGGCCGATAGGCAATGAGGTCACGGGATTCCCGTGTTGTTCGTAGGTTCTTTATATCTTTGAGGAGAAGGTTGCCGCTGTCGGGAGCCTGAATGGGAGGACATCATGGAAAAGGGAAATTTTGTGTCTTTTTCGAGTTCCCGTGGGCTTTTTTGATGCTCGAAAGGATTAATCTTGGAGGGCATGGATATTGATACGTCTGGGATGAAACCAAGATATCGTCAATGTATTTAGCCAGGAAAAGTGTTGAGAATGGGTGCTCAATTTCCCGTCTTGGTTCTCCATGAAAAAGGGGGATAGGGGCAGCACTGAAGGGGGGTCCCGTTGTTATCCCAAAACATTGTTTTAAGTTATCCTGAAACCGAAGAGGTTAAAAAAAAAAAAGAGATTCACTATAGGGCGAAATCCCGAAGAGGTAATGGATGGTCAGATCATCGATGAGTCATTGTCTACCCCCACCCACTGTAGCCTGACCACAAGGCTGATAAATAACACCTCAATGGTTTCCCCTTGTCTCGGGGACAAGGCAAAATGCTACGCACTGGTTCCTCGGGGTCAAAAACCCGCTTGCAGGATAGCACTTACGCTGCGACATCAGTCCCCCTACCCCACAAGGCTGCAGAAAACTCTTACTTTTTACTGCGCCTCAACCACAAATCCCCCAGGATGCCAAAAATCCTTCACTTTGTCTCCCCCCACAAGCCTGCAGGTTACTCCCCCTTTGGTTAATGTTTTCTTAGCCCCGCCCCCAGGTTTCCCCTTTGGTTCACTGTTGTCACCAAAAGCCTGCAGAATGCTCCACATGGATTCCGCTGCCTTCATCAAAAAGTTGTCCGATAACACTACATTGGCCATAGTTGCAAAATTCTCCTACACTGGTTAACTGCACCCTCGGACGAGACTTCTGGACTCTCCTATTTGTTCCTTTTTTTTGGGGCCCCACGGCTGCAGGATACTCCCGCATTGGTCCACTGTTGCTATGGCCAAA